>JAAGKR010005060.1:0-54629 GCA_011419295.1 Clarias macrocephalus
TACACACTCGCATGTTCATTTGGCTTGAGCCTGAATCTCATTGTACCAAAATAAATGACTTTATTTCCCCGTCTTTCCTGCATTGCAGCCGAGTTCTGCACCTTAATTTTAGCCAATATTAAAAGTCATAGAAATGACCAGAGTTACTATTCCTCACCTCCCTTCTTTCTGTTCCCTCATTCCTCTATCACCTTTTCTCTCAGCATGTGGCTCGCTTCAGTCATGCCTTAGCTGAGGCGGCGATCCTCGTTATCTCTCTCCAGATCAGCTCACGGCTCGTTAATCGCCGAGGGGACGGCCGGTCAGAGCGGGTCGAGCCACCGAGAGAGGCCCGAGTGATTAGAGCAGGCTGCGCCGTGCCAGACTTCACCTGCTATTCAGACGCTATCAGGGAGGCAGAGCTAGGAACTGGCGGACGAAGATTAGCCTTATCTAGAGCCGTCGAATTTAACACCTTAACTCGGTTCTCTAGCGTCACTATTTCAGGCGTCATTAGCACTCTCCTCATAGTAATTCTCCGAACCGTTTTTAGTTCCTCCTAGGCTAGAAGCCGACACGCTGCAGATTGAAAGATGGAGAACGCTGCGACTCGTTTAACCCTGCCAGCAGTGCGAGCTGTTCCTTTGTATCAACAAGCTGGCATGGAAATTTATACATTTAAAAACAGATGGTCTGACCTGCTGCCTGCTGCACTTCTCACACTCTGGTTTGGTGTATAGAGATTTTTTTCATATATATATATATATATATATATATATATATTTTTTTTTTTTCCGTCTTTCTTCTTCATCTTAGTCAGTGAAGATTTAAATGCAGTTCTCAGCTTTTTGGTCGGTCACACTTCAGCCACTCAGTGGGTTTTATTTAGAAGTGAGAAAACAGCAGCTGCTTTTATGCTCTTTGGTTAAGAAAAAAAAACTGTGTTTTATGAGTGACATGAAGAAATCTGGTTGGTTTTGTGGTGAAGTGTCTTAATGGCTTAGTGAATGTAGCCTTATGGACACAAGTGAGTGTCACTTGTGGATTTTTAATTACTAATAATAATAAAAAGTAAAAGTAAAAAAAAAAAAAAAAAACGCTGCCAAGAATTTTACAGATGTTGCAAAAAGAAGGCCAGCATACAGAGGTCCACAGTCCATGTCCACAGTCCATACCTGCTTGATTGCTTCCTGAAGATACAGAGATTTGCCCACTCAAGTTCTGAGTTCTCTTTAGAATTCTCTAGTTTTAGGGAGTTTTGTTTTGTACAGATGTGGACACCCCGGCTTCAGAAATTAAAAGCCCTGCCACATATAATATTCGTTCCATGCATTAACTAAACCAGCTGATTCTCATAAGGACAAGTCTACAGTCAGATAGACTAGAACAAATTAGTGACATGTGTTTTTTTGCACAGGAAGAATTGTATTACATGGCATACAGTATGTTTTAATGCTTTTTTAAATGCTGTGATTGTGGTTAAAGTCAAATCTAATGAGGCTGAAGAACGATACTGACTTTAGCATGCTTAACATTTTGTTATGAATAAAAAAGTACAGAATAAATATTACATTTTACTTTGAGCGATACCTTCCTGGCGCTCACAACACCTTACAACACACAAGCTAACGAAATGTATGTACATTGGACGTGTCCAGTCCCTGTCAAAAGTATGGACACACCTTCTAATCCAGTATGTTTTGTTTAGTGATTTATTTTCAACATTCTACAGGATGGGCCATAAGTTTCCATACATAAAAACATATATATATTTATTATGTTTTTAAAAATTTATTATAAATGTGTAGATAAAAAAATGGGGTACTTGAAGGACATGGTGTATAAACGAAAAGACGTAAATCATTTGAAGGACCACAACGCCATTGCACACACATCTCCAGATGTTTTAATGCGTCTTCATCAACAGTGGGTGAAACGTATTGTATTAGAATGTGTTTTCAAAACAGTGCTGACCATAAGGAGCATATTATCTGAGTAAATTGTAAAATATTTATTTTTCTGAGGAATTGGAAAATTATGGCCCACCCTGTAGAACAGGACCAAAATCATTTTAAATGTAATTAGGGACAACAACAGTCAGTTGTTATTTGTTGTTATTATTTAAGACACGAAGATCAGCTGTTCTGGAACAGTTTTTGCAAGAACAGTATTGTGTCAACTGCATTTGCAAAACCCATCAAGCACCATGATGAAACCGGCTCTCATGAAGACCTTCCCAGGAAAGCAAGACTAACACTTACCTCTGCTGCAGAGGAGTTACCAGCCTCTGAAATCACTTTCAGCATAGTTTTGAAAGAATTAAACAATCAGGAAAGACCGTGGCATTACGTAGAAAGTGTGTCTAAACTTTTGATCGGTATTGTATCATCAGACAGAGTCATTAAAGTTTTTAAGTGAAGCATGTTCTATGAAATCACATGCATAAGCAGGGAGTGAAGCATGTTCAGAGGGATAAAAAAAGAAAGGTCAACCAGGTTTGTTGTTAACTAGGCTTTAAAATGTTTGAGTGTGTGTAGTAGAAGTGTCAAAACTGTACCGGGTAAATGTTCTTTTCCAGCCGCCACCCATTCGACAGCCCTATTCTTTTCAGAACAATTACTCTTATATGGAGTAGAGGGAAAGCGCTGCTTTGTGCTCTCATTCTGAATTCGAGCATATGGCCGCAGGTCCCATATGATTTCTTTCTGCTAGGGATGATGGAGGATTTGCTCTCTCTTATTATGGTAATTAAAGGTGCAACCAGATGGCACTCTCAGGTCAGAGCAGGGTGATGATCTAAGATGGCGGCTCACTCTCTTATTCATGCGGAATCGTCCAGGAGCAGCTCACCTCTTCTCTTCACTTCATTGACTGTGCAGTCTTTTTTTTTTCTTTTTCTTTTTTCTTTCCTTCGTGGCTGATAATTATAAATGGATGGATGTCCTGAATACCGATGATGTCCAAACTTTATTGCTTGATTGACTAAATTTCACCTCTTCTCTCTTTTTCAGCTCGTTCTCCTGTTTTCAGCGCCATGTTCGAGCATGAAATGGAGGAGAGCAAAAAGGTACTTTTTTTTTTGGTCTTTTTTTTTTTTTTTTTTTAATAAACCCCTCTCCCTCTTGTTTCTTTCTCTCTGTGAGTCTCAATTGCCTTGTCTAGCTTTTATTCTCTCATTAAACTTCAAAGAGGGGAACAAAGCTCCCCCGGTGTAGGAAGCAGTAAAAGACGCAGAGCCTCCTTCAAACTCTTTGGTGTGTGCTACTTGATAGTCTTAGATCAAGTGTTATTCTAAGATCTCGTTTAGTCGTCCTACAGTGCAGAAGTGCCTCAGTAATCTCTCTTCAGGGAAGACGTCTGCAGCCCACACGCCACGTCAAGATACGGCAGGAATGAGGAGCGAGACTTAATGTAGCTGGATTAATTCAGTTCAACAACGTTGATGCCCAGACCCACTGGATGCCAAAAAGTGCCAAACTGTGGGTCGCTGGAAATTCATAATTTGCCTTCTTTTATTCCTTTGTTTTACAAATATATATAAAATAATAACATTTTGAAACGTTACTGCAAATCTCCTTCAGTCATGCCACATTTAAAACGGGAATACATGCTATTGTTGTCTCCCTCCCCATCCTTCATTGCTCCATCAGTGTTGGAATTCAACAATAAAAAATATACTGTATAAATGGGTGCATCTATCTACTTCTGAACAGTATCAAACAGTAATGACCAACTCTACACTGATCAAAATAAAATAAAAGTAACAGTGTTAAAAAAAATTTTTTTTTAAAAACTGATTACTGTTATTAAAAGACATTTATGGAGGGCAAGGCTTGGGGTGGAAGAAAATTTATAGAAGTAATTTTTAGGGCCAATTTATAGAAGTCATTTTTTGGGAACACCAAAGCTCTGGTAAAATGCACTGTCTGCTTCCATATCCAAAAATACTGGAGTTTGGGTCTAACCTACTGTATCCATTGCATTATTAAATTCTTTATTGATGATCACTTAAGCATGTAAAGCTGCTATGTATGTTTGATAGTGAACGTTGGAGCATTTCCACACACACTCACACACACACACACACACACACACACACACACACACACACACACACACACACACACACACACACACACAATGTGATGAAAACTCACAGCATTGGGATAAACAGCATTTTGGACATACAGTAATAAAACCATGTGTTAATATGAAAAAAGGCTTCAGTTTGCAAAGGGGCATAAAGATTGTATAGACAATGTCCTGATGGTCTGATGAGTTCTATTCAAGACGTGTTGGGATAAGACGGGAATCATATGAAGCGATGCAGCCATCATGCTTAGTGCCCACTGTACAAGCCTCTGGAGGCAGTGTGATGATCTGGTGTTGCTTCAGTTGGTCAGCAATGTTATGTGGCATTACACTGAAGTGAGTGTGATGCCCTGAATGACCAGGTTATCACGTCTATGGAGTTTTCGGTCTTTCCTGCTGGCATGGAAATATTCTAGGACTCGGATAGTGATGACAAAATCTACGACATTTCATTCACTTACAGTGTGAAGTCCTCCGATTACAAGACGCGTCTTTTGGATGTCATGTGTCCTTTGTCGTGATACATTACCCATAATCCTGTGCTTTGGCTCTAATGGAGAGAGCAGTTTTTTTTTTCGTTTGGAGAAAAATCCAGGTGCTTTATGCGGTACAGTCACTAAACCCGGGAGTGTGTTGGGTGAGCTGCGCTGTGACTCTTAATGCATTTCAACGTCTTGGCAGTAAAATAATGCGTTGTGAACCTCACTGTAATGCCTGTGCATTTTTTTTCTCTTTTCCCCTCCACACACAGTGACAGCACTGTCATAACCCAGCGCTTCCTGACACAGCAGTATTCATTATTATCCTCTCACTGACACTTGTCCTGATTTCTCTATTTTCTCCCTACAGGTTTCTTCCTTTCACAAACGGCTAGGTCACTGTGCCATCCCCCCCCCCCCCCCTTCTCATCTTTTCTCCA
This sequence comes from Clarias macrocephalus, assembly GCA_011419295.1. Classification (NCBI taxonomy): domain Eukaryota; kingdom Metazoa; phylum Chordata; class Actinopteri; order Siluriformes; family Clariidae; genus Clarias; species Clarias macrocephalus. Next base: position 4,991 of record JAAGKR010005060.1, read on the forward strand.
CTTTTCTCTTTCCTAGAATTTCATCATGCCATGTTTTTTTATTATATTTTCAGATGTGCTGGCATTTGGGATGTCTAGATTTGGCTCAGGAGAAACAGGGTTTTTTATTTTATTTTGAAGGCATTTCCTTTTGTTTGTTAAGGGGATGTTCAGTCTTAACAAGTCCCAGAATCTCTCTCTCTCTCTCTCTCTCTCTCTTTTTTTTTTAAATTCTATCTCCCTTACTGCCATAGTCTTGTTTTTCCCTCCCTGCCACCTCTCCTCTGTCTTTTCTTTTTCTCTGTTTTTCTGTATCTCACTCACTTTCTATCTCTCTCTCCCCTCCATCTGTCACCTCACGTCTCGCTTTTACCGTTCACTTTTTCTCTGTCTCTTTTCCCCAGTCTCTCTCTTACTGCCTACTTATATCTCTCACTTTAGTCCCTCCAATGTCTTGTTTTCATGTCCATGTTTCTCTTTAACATCTGTCTCTTGCTCTCTCTCTCCCTCTCCATGTCTCAGTCTGTCGCCTCCTCTCTCTTTGACTAACCTGTACTGATTCTCCATGATGCTGCAGCATTTCTTAATTAATCATAATCGTCAAGAAAAAGTTGGGTTAAATGGAAGTTATACACAGACATCAGCTCATAAGAACAATTGTTGTAACCACGGTGTTTGTGTGTGTACACCTCTGTACTGTATATACCCACTGTGGCTCTTTTGTTAGACAGATGTTGATAAATGACTGCTTGAGTGAAGCCTCGCTTCGACCTTTTCGTTTGAAAAGCGAAAAAACCTCATTTAGATTTGTGGGTTTTGCAGACTTGTTTTTCGCTTTTTCATTTTTGCTTAGTCACAGCAGAAAGGTGCATGTGCCCCGCTCGCGCGTGTGAGCGCACGCAAACCCGCGTGCACGCTTTATTGTGGAGCTCTATTGTGTTGACCTCAGTCGTGTTGTGCGGGTCACCGTGCTTTGGATAAAGCAGGATTGTAATTGGTTCCCAGGCGGAGCTAGGAGAGGAAAAAAAAAAAAAAAAAACAGGTGCTCGGTGGCTGTTAGCACAGCGGTGAGCGATAAAATGCTGCTACTGTGGCCCGAGGCAGGAGAAACAAAGTGGGATTAATTCTAGGAAATCAACTTGGAAGAAAAAAAAAAAAGAATAGAAAGTGCATAAGGGTTGGTTTCTTGGTCAAGTCAGTGGGAGCACGTTGTGTCCCTGTGTCGCTTTGGCTTTTTGGCGATTGTTATTTGTGAAGTAAAGGCAATGGTGTTGATTTTTCTGAAATAAAGGGATAATAGGTGTCCGTGGGTTTTTCCGCTTCGTTTAGAGCGATTATATCAGGCTAATCCCTGGATTGTTGTATGTGTGTGTGCGCATGCTGTGTACACAAGGTGTTGTTGACAAGGTTCTGTAACACACAGAGGATGCTGTGTCCTTAAAGTTCTTAACTACGGTCACACACCTTTAAACCTGTTTTATGTTTTATTTGGTTTGTCGCTTAACTGCTACTGACATCCAGAGCTTCCACAAATTTGAGTACGATGTCATACACGTTTTTGATGGATTTATTGTGTGTGTGTTTTACTCGGACAGTCTTGTAGCAGTCAAAACAATGAGGATGATAAAAACAGATGTAACTATTAGCTCTGGAGTGAAAAGCTATAGGAGTCAAAGCTCCTGTGTGCTTTTGTGTTTTAATTTAAAGTGGGGACAAATGTAATACAATGACTTCTACTGTACATAACGACTCGGTTCTAGAATCTGATTGGTCAGATGATTTGCATTATTTTTGTATAACAGCATGTCTCAGAGAGGAGTTTTGGCTGTTCCATGAATGAGAGTTTTATATCAATGCACTCAGTATTGATTTTATGAGTGGCTAGGGGCAGACATAAAAACTGAACAGTGAACCAGAGAAGGTGTAGTTATACACAATGTGCCTGCGGCTTGCCGTTTGTTGGTGAGGGCTGGTGGGAGGTGGAAGTGCTTGGAGGTGGTTGTGGGTGGATCAAGAAGGTTGCAGGTGGTGGCAGGTGCTTGGAAGCGGCTGGAGGTGGTTACAGGTTGTTGAAAGTGGTTGCAGTTGGCTGAAGGTGGCTACAGGTAGCTGGAAGTGACTGGAGTTGTTTGTAAGTGGTTGGTGGTGGCTGCTGGTGTTTGGAGATGTCTGCAGGTGGCTGGAAGTGGTTGGAGGTGGTTTGAAGTGGCTGCAAGTAGCTGGAGTTGTTTGGAGCTGATTGCAGTTGTCTGGAGGTGGCTGCAGGTGACTGGAAGTGGCTGTCGTTGTTTGGAGGTGGCTGTAGGTTACTGAAGATAGCTCCAGGTGGCTGGCAATGTCTGGAATTGGTTGGAAGTGGCTGCTGGTGACTGGTAGTGGCTGGAATAGTTTGGAGGTGGTTGCAGGTTGTTGAAAGTGGTTGCAGTTGGCTGAAGATGGGTAAAGGTAACTGGAAGTGACTGGAGTTGTTTGTAAGTGGTTGGAAGTGGCTTCTGGTGGCTGAAGATGACTGTATGTGGTTTGAAGTGGTTGGAGGTGTTTGGAGGTGATTGCAAATTGTTGAAAGTGGTTACAGTTGGCTGGAAGTGGCTGGAGGTGTTTGTAAGTGGCTGGAGCTGTTTGCAGGTGGCTGCAGGTGACTGGAGATAGCTGCTGGTGACTGACGGTGGCTGCAGTTGGTTGGAAGTGGCTGTTGGTGGCTGGAGTTGTTTGCAGGTGGCTGGAGTTGTTTGCAGGTGGCTGCCGGCAGCTGGAGTTGTTGCATTGTTGCCGGTGGCTGCAGGTGACTGGAAGTGGCCGGACTTGTTTGAAGGTGCCTGCAGGTGTCGCATTGTTGCAGGTGGTTGGGTGTCTGTGGTAGTCACACGCCACTGCTCGCTGTTCACTCCCTGCTTATGCCTGTGATTTCATAGAACAGCGAGCTCTGTTGTGTATCTTACATATTGTCATCCGGTTTGCAAGTTAAGCGCAAACAAATAGTCTAAACCACGTCTCCACGTGTGACCACCAAGCTGAACATACCCAACTGTTTTAAACTACTACTAGTTATTTACTGCCTTTTTAATTTTTTATTAATATTTGTTTTTAATAAATACCTGTCTGTGTTCTTTCTGTCGCCGTATTTCAGGGAACCAGTAACCGCTGAAGCTGTAGAGCGCTTGAGCTACTGTACGTCACCATGACCTTTCACCTGCTTGTGTTTTGCAGAACCGAGTGGAGATCAACGACGTGGAGCCCGAAGTCTTCAAGGAGATGATGTGTTTTATTTACACCGGCAAAGCACCCAACCTGGACAAGATGGCCGACGACCTTCTCGCTGCTGCTGACAAGGTCTCGCTCACACACACACACACACACACACACACACACACACACACACACACACACACACACACACACACACTCGCACACACAGCAAAGAGGCGAGGCACACAATGTTCCTGTTTAATTAAACAAAACAGAATAAGAGAAACACATTCAGCACTGATGAAGCCCGTCTCTTAAAAGGTTTTTGTTGCATAAGCAGCTGATGCTCGCATTGTCCGGTGCTTCATTACATCACTTCTTATTTCATTGTTTTTTTTCATCCACTCTTTTTGGCCTTGTGCATGTTAACACGACCATTTATAAAGTGAGTAAGTGTGTGTGCGCTTGTGCCTCATGTCCTCATCTTTAGATTTTAGACATCTTTAGACTTAGCTCTCAGACCATCTAGTGTGTACTGATGGTAGATTCTCTTGTCATGAAGCATCCCAAAGCTCTTCACTCCTCCTGTCTTGGCATCTTTTTTTATTTTTTATTTTTTTATTTTATCATTCTTTTCTGGAGTGTGCCTGCCTGTTTAGAATGACAGTTAAAGGACAGATTGGGTCTCGAAGGAGATTGCATGCTTTTAGTTTGAAGTAGCTGAATATCGTGTGTGTGTGTTAGAAGTGACGTTATTGCAGAAAACAAATGTATATAACATTTAAAGAAACAATCTGAGCAAGTGATCTTTTTAAGATCTGATGGTCTACCTTTTTTCACCTCGTGTAATTCTGGATCACTAGGACGATCTGAATAGATGCATGCATTTATTTTTATGAAATATTGTTTCTAATACAGTGCCTGTGATTCTGATTAGCGTACATGTAAACGAGAATCAAAAACGTTTCGCAAAATTTCTGTTGGTCTTCTTGGCGCTCTCCGTTCAAGGTACCGTCTCCCCATTTTTTTCGGGTTCGAGTGTGTACCTGGTGCAAAAACAACTCGTGGAAGATAAATGAAATACATTTTTATTTATATATCTATATGGCCATTGTTACAACACTGTGTTACAGAATCTAAAGTAAATTAGTGAAATGAGTTTGAAATGTGAAGAAATATGCATAGGAAAAACTCTGAGATGGAAATAGGAAGAAACCTGGAGAGGAAATAAATGCAAGGAAACAGGGAACCCATCCTCATTCGGTGAACAAAAATAGTGCAGGTATCTGCAAACAAAGTTTAGAGCAATACTCTAAGGAAGGTGAAAGTTACTTAAAAACGAGACATAGATTCATCACTATGTACAAGCCTGAGTAAACGGCAAGAGAAACTGAAACGTCCAGACCAAGAAAAAGTCAACCATCAGATTTCTGCGATTCTCAAGGGCCAGCTTTGGAACATTTATCAGGAAAAATGTTCAACAATAAACTGCTGGTTACAGTGAGATGACTAAACTTGGGATTAAATACAGAGGGCCGCTATTAAAGGGTGTTGTGATGTTGCATGACAGTTCACGTCTGCACATTTCTGCCCACTTGCTTTGAGGCGTTAAAGCATCCTCACTATAGTCCTGATCTCACTCCATCAGACCTTCACCCATTTGGTCCTCTGAAAGCAGCTCTGTGAGGATGATGATTCCCTTCTGATGAAGAAGTGAAGACAGCGGTGCATTCATGGCTCACAGCTCGGCCGAAAAAAAAAAATTTAATAAGGGGATTTGAAAGCTTGTTTACAGATTGTTTACAAAGTGTATTGAAAAGCAAGGAGAGGTGTTGTATTTGTTTGTTGCATGAGTGCATAATTTTATTTCATTTAAGTGATGATGAGTGTGTTGGATGTCTCTGTGACCTCTGTCTCTCTCTCTCTCTCTCTCCACGGCTGTGTGCGCAGTACGCCCTGGAGCGCCTGAAGGTGATGTGCGAGGACGCTCTGTGTACGAGTCTGTCTGTAGAGAACGCAGCTGAGATCCTGATCCTGGCCGACCTGCACAGCGCCGATCAGCTCAAAACCCAAGCTGTCGACTTCATCAACTAGTGAGTGTCTGCCCTTTCACCGGTTCCCGTCCTCTTCCATCACGTCCTAATACACTCCGCTGACACACACACACACCAAACAAAAGCTACAGTATAAACTGTAGATGACGATAACCTTCTGGGTCGTTCGGGTGGCCGTGGTGCCGGCGGTACACTGTCGGGTTAAGACTCTCCAGTTCTCGCTTATGGGGTATTATTTATACTTGCCGCTCTGATAATGAAGCCGTCTCTCTACCTGTATCTGAGCGCTCTGCTTTCGTCTCCGTTTCTTTCCTTTTTACAAGGAAAAGCTGATGCAAGGGTGTGTTGCTCCTCAGTGCCCTCTTTTCCTCAGTGCACCTTTACATCTCTCTTTGTCTCTCTCTCTCTCTCTCTTTCTCTCCCATTCTTTGTCTTGCCCCCTCTGTCTTTCACTGTCTGCCTGTCTCACTCTATTTTTCTCTTACTTTTTCTTTACGTTTTCGTGCCTCTCTTTCTTTCTCAGTGGATTTCTGTTTCTTTTCTCCTCTCTTTTGCCGTCTTTGCCTGTTTTTCTGTTTGTCTCTCTCTCTTTTACCATCTCTCTCGCTCTCTCTCGTTCATGTGCACACGCGCTCAGCGAGCACAACAAAGAAAAATCAATAACCATGAGAGCAGCTGATACACGTTCGCTCTTGAAGCCGCATGATGAGCACTTGGCGCTGCTCCCGCTCTCGTGTAGCCACCCGAAATTACTTTTAGCCACTTTATTAATGAAACCTTGTCAGTAACTCCATACGAGCTATTTTGCTTCTGTTTAACCCAGTCTTAAGTGTCCTTGAGATACAGCCTTGGTCTCTGACCGTTAACTACCAATCAGAGTAAGCAGGCTGCCGTTATTGCTCAGTGGAAAGAGACCGGACCACTCTGCGTCTTTAGTTAAATGAATAGTATAAATTCGGTGTGCTGCTCTCTTTAATAAAACGCTGCAACAAGCAAAGATATCAATCTGGAATTAGTACAGTGTTTTTCATCTATATAAATCAGAACAAACCAATTCTACACGGCAGAGGACATCTTTAAGCCTGCTCTAGTGTTTAACCTGGTGTCTCTCTCAGCACACAAACACAAGTGCTGCACTGCTTGAAGTCACGATGCCTGATTTGTGCTCGATGGAGTCACACGGGCAAAATGATAGTGTTATGATTTCGTTATCCCTTTCGTTGTCAAGCGCATTACAGTATGCACAGTAGGTTTATTCAGCTGCAGTAAAAACACCGCTTTCCGTGTCCCCGTGTCCGATTTGCACCGCGCACTTCTGCTCTGAACGTGAAATCTATGTCCCAGAAATATATATATGTATTTTTTTTCCCTCCCAATATCCTCTGTTGCTGATAGTTCACTCATGGCAAAACATTCCTCATGCTGCTACTTTGTGATTACATGCACCCGCACACGCACACACTCACAAATGCCATGCAGTATACAAACACTTCCTCCGCTCAGCCAGTTTTCTTCCTGGTTCCCAGCCCGGCCCCATTTCCTCGATTGTAACGATTGTAAGTTCGCAATCACCGTTTTTCGTTTTATTTGTTTATGAGCATCTTGTGCTCTCCTGGGCGCTGTGCGGCTCCACGCAGAGTAATAGCGGAGCTATTGATTTGTTGAGGAATTGCTGGAGGGGTTTGACTGGGAGCATGCTGGGTTGAGCTGCAGCACTTACAGCCTTCATCCTGGCACACAACAAAGTGTGATGAAGAAAAAAAAAAAAACGACAGTAACGACTATAAAATAGGCTGGGTATGTTAGCAGCAGTGCATGTTTACATTCGCAGGTGATTGCTGTTTGCTTTTGGCTGCTGTGGTCTACATTTCATGTAGAGAATATAAAGACACTGGTCAGTGCATGACCTATTAGAATGTTTGGGGTCAATGTGTTGTTGTTTATCTTCAGGACAAAGGAGCAGGTCTAAGCTTCCCGCCAAATCCTGATGTTGTACATCAATTAAAAGTCCCATGTTTTACTATTTTTACACTTTGTTGTCATAGTGGACGCGCAGTGTGTTCGGGTCCCAGATGCTGATTTATTTATTTATTTATTTATTCATTTTTTTGGTTACCATGACAATGATGACTTTTTTAGCTGTTAAAAACAGTCGATCCATTGAGTTTAGGTCTGTACACTGCATGACCTGATGGCAAGAGACAATATCTTGAATATATCCTGAACATAGTTGAATTCATCTACATTTTCTTAAAATAAGATCACCACAAACCAGATATAAGATCAAGTTATTTCTACATACATTTTCAAAAATGTTAAGCAAAAATGTAATAGTTTTAGGAAATTATTCTTGAAATACAATTTATTGCCAAAAGTATTCGCTCGCCTGCCTTCACATGTACATGAACTTGAGTAACCTCCAATTCTTAATCCATAGCATTTACTATAATGTTGGCCCACCCTTTATACCTATAACAGCTTCAACTCTTCTGGGAAGGCCTTCCACGATGTTTAGGAATTTTTGACCATTCTTCCAGAAGCTCATTCATGAGGTCAGATATTGATGTTGGATGAGAAGGCCTGGGTCACAGTCTCCACTCTAATTCATCCCAAAGGTGTTCTATCAGGTTGAGGTCAGGACTCTGTGCTGGCAGTTCAAGTTCTTCCACACCAAACTCACACATCCATGTCTTTATGGACTTTGCTTTATGCACTGGTGTGCAGTCTTGAGGAACAGGATGTGGCCATCCACAAACTGTTCCCACAAAGTTGGGAGCATGAAATTGTCCAAAATGTCTTGGTATGCTGAAGCATTAAGAAGCATCCTTTCACTGGAAGTACGGGGACAAGCCCACCTCCTGAAAAACAACCCCATACCAGTTCCAACATGACTGTGCATCAGTGCACAAAGCAAGGTCCATAAAGACATGGATGAACGAGTATGGGTGAAAAAATTCAGGATGTGACCCCAAATTAACATTCTTATCTAAACAAAAGAAGCTTGGGTAGCTCTTTGCACGTAGCTGCTAACAGATAACCTACCCTTTCTTGGCTTTTAAAAACAGACAGGCCATTAAGTATATACCTGCGCCATCGGACCTCCAAAGTTGATTCCCGTCTCGGGTCTGTGTGCATGGAGTTTGCATGTTCTCCCCGTGCTTGGTGGGTTTCCTCCAGGTACTCTGGTCTCCTCCCACAGTCCAAAGTCATGAAGAGTAGGGTAATTGCCATTCACAAATTGCCCATAGTGTGTGGATGGGTGTGTGTGTGGAGATGTGCATGCATGTGATCCCTGCAATAGATTGGCAATCCGTTCAGGGTGTACCCTGCCTATACCAGAGAAGCAATATAGAGGTTTAATGAACTTATAAAAGAAGATAGGTTTGTTGTGTGCAGTTAGCTACTAATGGCTAGGCCACCCTTCTTAGGTCGTTGACAAAAACACACCATTAGATTTAACACTTCATTTTAACCTTGCCATCACTTAACAGGTTACAATATCAAGTATCAAGTCCTATTTTGTTTATTTTGCTTTTGGGGACCATCATTATGGAGAGGGGTTTCATACAGAGCAGCTATTGATGGCCTAGTGAACCAGCCTGCTCTGTTTAAACGCCCTAATGGAATAGCTTGTTTTCTCCCAGATCTAGAGCCCTGGAGTTGCCCTTGTTTAGTTGAGTAGCTATTTTAGCAAGAAAATGTCACTGAAAAATGCAGATTCTCTGGTACATCCTGACCATGTTTGCGCCCCAGCTCCACCAGTTTGCCATTGTAGCTACACTGGGATATTTCACTGTGCAGTAATGTACTGTATATGTGTCAAATAAAGGCCTAACCTAAAAATTGTCTGGTTCAGAAAGCAGTCGGAAGTGAAATGGTCTCACACAACTTACTTAACTTGTAGGAACATTTTCTACTGTACATAAAGTTTATTCTCTTCAATTAGTATTAAAGAGAGAGAGTTTTATGTTTTTATTAACAGCCAACAACAGAGCATGTCCTGCTTTTTGTCACATCTCTAATGCTCAACTCACAATGCTGCGAGTGTGTTATAGTCTAATCAAATTAGAGACACCTGGGTGGAGCCAAGTTGGAGTAAGGTCTTTTAAACATCAGGAACCCTAGCAAATCTAGATAAAAGAAGAGGAAACAGAGGGTGTATGATTTTCTCATGTTATTTTGGAATTTTAAATAATTGGGCCCCTTCAATCGTAAGGGTTTGGTGGGGAGATGTAGAGGATACACCCCTGAACCCACACAGACACATGGTAAATGTCGTTAAAGGCCATTGGTGTGCGTGATAGTGCAGTTTATCTCCCTCAGGGTGGAAGCAGACAGAGGACAACATGTGCAAACAAGAAGTACTTTGTGTGTAAAATTATCTCTTTTTGTTTTTCTCTCTCTCTCTCTCTATTTTTTGTCTCAGCCATGCATCAGATGTGATGGAGACCTCCGGCTGGAAGTCCATGGTGGCGTCTCATCCTCACCTGGTCGCCGAGGCGTACCGTTCCCTGGCATCGGCCCAGTGTCCCTTCCTGGGCCCACCCCGAAAGCGCCTCAAACAGTCATAGTGCCCTTAGCTTTAACCCACCCACCCCACTTGACAGGGACTGCCCACAAAGAGGCGCCATTCTTAAATTTACCCCTTAACTTCTAAATATACTCCCTGTAGGGACTCTAGCCAACCCTTGATCCCGAGGTACTGTGTTCTGTAGCGTCCCTCCCTGTTCTCTTTAACGTCCTCAGCCCAAAAAAAAAAAAAAAAACCCAGGCGTGCCAGGGAACCTCCAGCAGAACGATCAACAATAGAGGCAGCGCTGTACCCGATGGTTCCTCCAAGCTCTGCTCCCTCTTTGATGCCCGTTCCTTACTGCCCAGCCTAAACAGGATAAGCGGGCTTTCGGTGGGATCCTGGACTCGGCGGTGTCTCCAGATCAGTTGGGCAAGTTGGATGGTGACTACATATACAGGACACAAGGACTCTATCGGTGGACTGTGACCTTCCCCACTGTCCCCTGCGATGGATTCTCCTTTACTGTGTTGTGTCATTTGTTCCCTTTCGTAATGACAGATGGATTTTTTTAAGGATGAGAACAAGAACCCAGCGATTGTTGGGGAACTGCAGCGCTTTTAAATAGGTAGCTTGTTTCCTTATGATGACATCAGCATTTCGTTCCGATGTTCGAGTAGGTCATGTGTCTCTCTTTGATGACATTTTATCCTCAACTTGTCGCAAGTGTAAGATCCTGAAGAAAGTGACTTTTACCAAACCTTTCTTTGCTGACGTTCTCTAACCCGACTCCTTATTGGCCAGTTGGAGAATAAGAGTTGCAGATGGACTTCCTGTATATCTCCTGAGTATTGGAGAGTATGTGATTTGAGCAGAACGATGGAAGAGGGTGGAAAGAAGGGGGGAGTATGTAAATATGAGATGTTTCTTTCGATGTTTATTTGAGATTTTGCTTTCTTGTAGCACTTCTGTATTTAAACCCAGGCTTTCTGTATGAAAACAAAAACTACCCAAAAAAATCCATAATAAACTTGGCTGTGCTCATGTTTGGTCTTTGACTGTTGTAGTACTGTGTTTACCAGATTTGTGTTTGTTTTTTTTCCCATTCATATGTAGGCTTAGTTGTGGGTTTCAAAGAGTTTCAAGTTCTTTGGAAATGGGTCTAACTGACAGTTTGCTGAAGGCTCTTTTTCCACAGGGTTCCTGTTGAAGATAAATCAGTTATTTCCAGCTATTTTGATTGGAGAATAAAAAAAAATAAATAAAAAAAACAATGTGATTCACAGTGCAAAAATGAAAGTCACCTCTTCTACGTAGGGAGCTTAAATGACCTCTCTTTTCCTCTGTAGAGCGACAGAGTGAAATAATGATGCATTTGTTCAGATCTAGGGGAAACATCGCTTCTTGTTAAAGTCTGTCTTTGACAAGAAAGAACACGCACCGAGTGCCTGTTGTAGATTTTAGCCGCTGAGTGCTTTCGGAGAACGAATGTACACTTGTTCGGCCTCTTCGTAAACGTTGGACGAAGCAATTTTGCTACACCCATGAGTGTATCTATCTTTGAGAAGTGCTAAGATGATAAATAGATAGGGGATGGACTTGCATATGCAGTAGGTTTCTATATACGGAGCTCCGCTGACGACGCGTCCAAGACACGATGCGTTCCTGTGGCAGCTGGGAAGAACGTGTTACTTCGCAGAGGCTGAATTTTGTCAAATAGTTGTATTTTCCCATGAATAAGACCTGGAAAGACCCTCCATGATGTCACCCACAGGTCATCTTAATATCAAAAAGCCCTATTTAGTGTGTGGAAATCTGGTCATCACAATCTTGTCTACCTACCTGAGGTACCACAAGGTATGTAGCTTAGATGGAACTTTATTAATCCCAAATGGAAATGTTATGAAAATGATAAAAATGTTACTTTGCAGTTAATTGAACCCCATCATGATGCCCTACACATCATCCCGTGTCAAGTCCTACATTTCTTGTGGTAAGTTAAACTACAGTACAACGCATCCACTTAGCTGGTTAACTAAAGTGATGCATAGCAGATAGCTAGCAGTTTGACACCTGCCATGCAGAGGTCACTCGAATTAACCATGGGAAATGTAGACATGGGGATCAGAACCGTTTATTTTGTTTACCAGGTTATTTTACTAAATGTAAAATAACCTTTGTAGTAAAGTTGGACATTTTAACCTGAGGTTTTTGATTCACTTTTAGAGCCAGCTTCTAGTGGTCATTCAAGGAACTGCACGATTTGGCACTTCCATGTTGGACTCATTTTTAAAAACTAAAGGTTGTCCCTTGGGTACAGCTGGAAGCTGATTTTTTGTTTTTTGTTTTTTTTGCCTTTGTTTTTTGCTATAATCTAAGTGAACCAACACTGTGATTTACAAACAATAAAGGAAAAAACTCCTTGGGTGAATTTTCTGTGACCACGCCCAAATGCTATACAGCTCAACACACAAATGAGGTTACGTTATTATAACCACCTTGAAGTAGATAGTTATAGTTTTCCTATAACAAAGTGTTTTTCCTTTTACTTTAGTACCAAAGTGTTTTTATTCTTTACTTAACCCTTGATCCCTTTGACCGTCTTTGCTGGGTCAAATTTTCCTTGGAAATAACTCTACACAGGCATGAAGACGTTACTTAATTGAACTCTTTAAAGTGTCTTTAACTCACCTACAAACAATATTGATGACAAATATAAAATAAAATATTTAAAATGTATCTTTGTGAGATCTCTGATAATGGAAAAGACACCCATTTTGTTTGATTAAAAGTTTTAAAAGTAATTAAAACATTTGCAAAGTAAATCCTGTTTTTTCTTGTATAATATAATTAAAGCAGTGTTTTGTGTGTCTACTTTTTGCTAAAACAAAATTTTAGGTTATATCCAGAGTAGGGTTTGGCCAGCTGTAACAAAGCAAATGGCAGCTAAAAGGAAAAAAACTAATTGGAAACAGAATTAGCATTTATTTTTGTTTTATTTATGCTTGCAAAAAGTAACCAAATCTTTTTTGAAATAACATTGGATAAAACAGAACAATGTATGCATTCATGTCTGAAGTAGATGCGCTAGATTCTAAGAACTAGAATAATGAGCTTTATTTAAAGAAAGAATAAAACCAAACAACATTTAAGCGCTCTCTGCACAGCTTACGGTGAACACAAATCTTCCTGTTTGGGCATTACATATGGACTGGGTTCATGTAAGCCTCCTCAGCTCCGGTCCTGGAAGGCCAGTGTCCAGCCTATTTTTATAATTCAGTGGTTAAGGCATTGGACTATGGTTCGGAAGGTCCCAGGTTCAAACCCCAGTTACTGCTTTATGAGCCCTTGAGCAAGGCCCTTAACCCTCAATTGCTCAGATGTATAATGAGATAAAAATACTCTGGATAAGGGCGTCTGCCAAATGCCGAAATTTATAATTTACTAACCCTTGAATACACCCACTGGACCTGGTCATTAACAGATTAGTTGAATCACTAAACTGTGTTGGACACTGGACCTCCAGGAGAGGAGTTGAAGACCCCGATTTAAATGGAGCTTTTATTTTCTCTGTTGGTACGAAAATTGGTGTTTCCAATTTCCAATTCATGCCATCAGCTGCATAAAGTGGTGGAAAAAATATTTTATACCCAATTACCCCCCACCCCCCAAAAAAGATCAAAGTGGATGCAATGGATGTCTAGGACATTTGTGAAAAGATGAGCTTCCTCCTTTCTTTCTCTCAGAGAATGCAATCGCACAGGACCTTGGGTACTCCTTCCAAGCACTTATTACCCTCGGGGCAAATTGGACCGAGGAACTTATAAGGGAGAAGAATGTTATAAACATCGTGTGTGTGGGAGGGGTGTAGGATGTGTGTTCAACAAAATAATTTGATCCTTTATAACGAAAATAAATGGGTCGATTTGACCCAAGGGCAACATGAGGGTTAATGCAGACAGGAGTGCTGAATCCAGCTTCACTCCTTCAACCATAAACAGTGTAAAAAGAACTAGACAAACTGTCTGTGGTGTCACCCGGAGGTTTTCTGAAGATGGGAGCTCTGGTCATCGCCATCTTGGCAGGAGTTTACTCTGCCTAAATCTTGTTTAATCCATACACTTACAAGGGGGGTAGAATGAATGTATCAATGGCTCTTTCTATCTATGTACAGTATCTGCATGTTACCACAAGCTAGCAAGCTTAGCTTTAGCTGAATTAAAATCCTCAGGTGACTAATGTTAGTGGATATGCTAATGTTACTTGATTTGGTTGAACTCGATCATCCATACCCTTAACGTCACCCTGTGTCAACGTCTACAGTTCTTGAGGCAAGTTGAACTACAACGCTTTCAGTTAGCTGGTCAGCTAAAGTGACACACAGCAAAAAGCTAGCAGTTTGACCCCTGCAATGCAGCCGTCATTTAAATCTTCCATGCCCCATAATGTTGTCTTTTAACTGATGAGTTCCATAAAAATTCAACCCCTAGTACCAGGCGGTAAACTTATTTATTTCTGTTTTGAAGTTGGCCATTCTGAAGGCAGCCCCCAGTGGACAATTCAGGAACTGCATGTTTTGGCATTTTTCAGAACGGAAGTTTGTCCATCCATGTCTGTTGACATTTTAAAAATACGTGGCAATGTGTGACAATTTAGTGTTCCGTTATTTATCCTCATTTATTTGTGTTCAGAAACTTACAGAGGTGGTGTGTTGATTTAAACTTTTAAAATTAAAAGTGTAGTGAGTTTGAATTGAAGCACATTAAAAACCATCTTCATAGTTAACGCCATATAAGTAGTGGTGTAACAGGCCATAGTTAATCTGTCTCAATCCCTCTCCATAGTTCATTCCTAAACGGGAAAAACTTTTTAACTCATGCACAACCTATACTTCTGGCTTTTCAAACCGTGTTCTCAATTGCTCAAAGGTTTCCTCCGCACTTACAGTACTCTACTGCTCACCAGGGTTGCCAGATTACTGCAAAAAAAAAAAAAAATCTCCTTTTAGTTATGAAAAAATCCCAGAAAAACATGCAATCTGAAAACAAGCCTTGAGCAAACTCTGATTGGATGTTTTAGATAGGAAAGGAAACGGCCAATTATATTGAACCCTGTCCAGTTTTTGATTTGTCTGGTGTTCAGCTGGGTCACACTGTGTCATGTGGAGTGACTCAAATTTTTTTAATGTGGACATGGCCTAGGCTTCATGGTGGCTTAGTGGTTAGCACTGTTGCCTTGCACCTTCAGGGTTTAGGTTCAATTCCCACCTCTGGTCTGTGTGCATGGAGTTTGCATGTTCTCCCCCATGCTTGTTGTGTTGTCTCCATGTGCTCCGGTTTCCTCACACAGTCCGAGGACATGCAGATTACATTAATTGGTGTTTCCAAATTGCCCAGAGTGTTTATTTACCCCGCTATGAATTAGCGCCATGTCCAGGGTGTACCCCGCCTCATGCCCCAAGTATCCTGGGATCGGCTCCAGGCCCCCCGTGACCCTGTATACAGGATAAAGCGGTATAGACGGTGGGTGAATAGGATGTCCAGTACTTTTTCCTTAAACTGTAGGGAATAAGAAGAACATATTTAAAAAATAAATCCTCATGCATCCTGTCATGATTCATACTGCACTTTAACAATTAAATTTTTTTATCTAATTTAACCATTTGACCATGAGTAAGTTCCATTCTTGAAGTGTTCCATAAGGTCTGTAAGTAATAAACGGAAAGCTCAATTATATTTCCATTTACAATTATTATTATATTTCAATTTACAAGTTCTCAGCCCTTTTTTCTTTTTTTTTTTACTTAAACGGGGTTGTGACCTTTAGTTTGAGAAATTGCTGAACTTAATTGTTTTAAGCCTTTCCACAGCACTATACGTATTAAAATTTTGAATCTTTTTAAAATATTTTTTTAAAAGGTTAGTAAATTACTGTGGTATAAGAGGAGTAAACCACTGTGTTATTAAAGAACCGCCTACAGCCATTAAATCCATTTGCGTATTCTTAATATAAGATGTCAGTTAAATGTCAAGCACTCAGCCGGGCAGACATCTTTTCCCTTTTTTCCCCTTTTTTTTTTAAATTTTTTTTTTAACAATTACTTTATCATTTTTAATTTCCAGACTCCGTGTTCCCATTACCGAATCTGCCGTTTTACTCTCAGGCTATTCTCGAAGTAATTGAGCCTACTCTCAATGATTAAAAATGCATCAGTGGATCAGACAGGAAAATGTCAAAACTGATTCTTCAGACCTCGTACTGAACCTTTCAGGAAATACTGGTTCAACATCAATTAAGCGTCTTGGTAAATATTGTCCTGGACTTCTGTAAATATCAGTTTGAGCTCAGACGGACATTTCAGGAAATACTGCACACGTATTGATCAAGCTTTTCAAAAAACATGAATTTGATGTCAAGCATTTCAGGAAATTTCTGTCACTGAGGGTCAGTGGGGAAATGAACACCAATGTGTTTCTGTGACGCATGCCCACAACTTAAACGCTCTTCATAAAAAATAATACTAAATCATTATTATGGTCATTAATAATTTATCATTTTTTTTTAATCATCAGCATTTCCACCCATGTGGATGCGACTTTATTTCGACTTTCACGTAGCTAGTTCATACTATCCACTCATCATCTGGTTTAATTAACAAACATGATTGCATGCAATCTTTCTTTTATTAAACTTCAGTGGACTTTCCCCCTCTGTGTGTGTGTGTGTGTGTGTGTGTGTGTGCGTGTGCGCATGTGCGTGCGTGCGCTGATTCACACAGTAGCCTTGACGAAACCGCGGCTTGACGTGATGCTGGAAAAAACTGTCTCTGAATGAAAAAATGCTTGGCGAAGGCAAAGCCTCTGAGATCATGTTTATAATCCAAATGCATGCAGAAATACAAATCTTTAAAAAGGGTTCATAAATAATTAGATATTTAAGGGAAAAGAGTGAGAGTGTTGCTGTATTTATGAAGCAAGTCCAAAAAAAAAAAGAATGTGGGTGTGGCTTAAACTAGGAAGGGTTTGGGAATTATATTGAAATAAAGCCAGCCTGGTCAGTTAAACTGTTTCTATCGGCAGTGTATATCAAAATATTAGAATATTCTGAAAAAAGGTTATTCTTTACTTATTTATTGTAATTTAAAATGAAACGCCTACATTCTCATACGATTTAAGCCTTAGTCTCAAGCCTCGTAGCTCAGTGGTTAAGGCACTGGACTACGGTTCGGAAGGTCCCAGGTTCAAATCCCACAAATGCCAAGTTGTCCCCTTGAGCAAGGCCCTTAACCCTCAACTGCTCATATGTATAATGAAATACAAAAAATATAAGTCGCTCTGGATAAGGGCGTCTGCCAAATGCCTAGATGTAGATGTAAAAAAAAAAAAAAGCCTGCCTTCCTTTTCTCTCCTTTTTTTTTTTTCAGAAATTTACAATACAAAAATGTCAAAGGTCTGAAAATGATTGTTCGTTTATTCACTCAATGCTTGGTCAAAGCTCCTTAAGTATGAATTACTGCATCAATGCGTGTAGGCACCGAGGTGATCAGCCTGTGGCACTGCTGAGCTGCTATTGAACACCAGGTTGCTTTGATAGCAGCCTTCAGCTCGTCTGTATTGTTGGGCCTTGTGTTTCTCATCTTCTTGATAACACCTCATTGGTTCTAATCAGTTCTGCTAGAAATGAAAATCAACATTTAAATTAAAGGATATCAGTGGGTGGAAGCGAAAAGTGCACTAAAATAAATCCGTCCAGGCGGCTGCATCGACTTTGGTCTTGATAAAGCGTAATACACCAGCACCAGCGGATGACATGGCACTCCAAGTCATTCACACTTGGATTCTGTGCCTCTCTATTCTTCCTCTAGATTCTGAGAACTTGATTTACAAATGAAACCGTTTTTTTCCCCCTCCTTAGCACAGATAAGATGCTCCTGATGATGTATCTGTTTTGATTGCAACCTATTTCCTGAAGATGTCTGCGCATGGTGGCTCTTGATGCACTGACTCTATCCTCTCTCCAGTCCTTGTGAAACTTGACAGAAGAATAAAATAAATAAATAAACTTTTTTTTTTTTTTTTAAGATTATCCTAGTACCCAGTCAATCGCAGGGCACCAGTGACGCACATGCACACACACCTTGGGGCAACTTAGGTTATCCAGTCCATCTACAGAACACTAATTGGTGTTCCCAAGTTGCTATGAGTGTATGTGTGTGTGTGTGTGTGCGCGCGTGTGCGATGCCCTATGTCTCCTGGGATAGGCTCCAGACCTCCCCGTGACCCTGTATGCAGGATAAAGCGGTATAGACGATGAGTGAGAGCTTTCTTTAAAAATTAAAAAGGTCGGCCTTTTGTTCATATCTGCATCTGTTGTTATATGCGTCATAATTCTGAATAATATATTTGTAATCAGTTCTACCCCAAAATGCATCCTCAGTTCTTCCCTTTTTCCCTTTCGATCTAACCAATTCATCCTTTATGATTTATCCTCTTCATCCATAAAGAGCTCAAAGCAGATCTGCTGCAGAACTATAGCGAACAATTAACAGTGGGTGTGGAAAGAGAGATGATGATTTATTATTTTTTTTCCTGCCCTCTGCTTGGAAAACAAAGGTTGCAAGAGAGAGAGAGAGAGAATTTAATAGAGGAAAGACTGCACAATGTCCTCTGATAGCCCTGACAGGATTATAAATACACCCACAATGCACTGCACATAACCCTGTGCTCGAGCAAATTGCTCATGTGCTATTGATGTCGCGCATGTCTCTCAGTGCGGGTTACACACACTACCGTGATAAACGGCACATATCAAGGCCTTGAGAGAGAAAAGATGGGTGGATATTGAGGTGCAAAAGGGTAGGGGAGGCTGATGGGAAGTGACAGAGAGTGAGAGATTGAGGCAGATGAGGAGAGGTAGGTAAAGCATGTGTGACACTGATGGCTGGACACAGACATGCAGCAGTGTGTAAAGTGGAGTCGTGGTGCGTTCAGCACTGCACAATCTGATAACCCGATAAAAATCAATAACGCGCTGGAGATGTGGCGGGGATTGCTACTGCGATGTGAGAGAGCGAGACGTGGTGTGGTAATGCTACCGAGTCATCTGGTTTAATATTACTTTTTTACATCCTTACCACAACCGGAGCCGAGACTGTGATTAACACAAACGTAATACGCACCCGTTCCCTCGTGCTGAGAGACAGACGCCAAACCTGTTTAACCAGAGCACCTGGGGAATAAAAGCCTACAGGAGGCTACAGACGTTTCTCTAATTATTCTCCGAATTCTTTCCTCTCCTCTCCTACCCTCAACCTCAGCTCTCGTCTCCTCCTCGTCTTCTCTCAAGCTCATCTCCCCACATCTCTTCTCCTCTCCTCTCCTGTCTTCTCAACCTTCTCTTCTCCCAACCTTCTTTCTTCTCACCCTCCTCCCTTATTCTTCGTCTCCTCTTCGTTGAGCCTCTTATCTCCTCCTCTCATCTTTCAAACTCCTCTCCTTTTATTTTCCTCTCCTTCAACCTTCTCTTCCTCTCGTTCCCCTATGTTCCACACCCTTCCCTCCTCTCCTGTTCTCCTAACTATCTCTTCTTTTCCCTCAGCCTTATGTTGCTTCTCGTGCCCTTTGTTTTCTTCTTTTCTCTTCCTTTTACGTCTTCACTTCAGGTTTGTCCTCTCCTCATTTCTCAAACTGCTCTTTTCCTTTTCTTCGCCTCTCTTCTCTTTTTACGCTTTCCTCTGCTCTCTTCTCATATCTCTCACCTCCATTTTCTGCTCTTTTCTTTTTCTACTAACATCTCTCACCTAATCCTCTCCCACAGCATCTCTTTTCTTCCCAGTTGTAAACCAATGTATTATAGTAAACTATGTATTATAGTCTGTAGGTGCGCGTGCTTGTGTCGGGGTGTTTGGGTGTGTACACTGTGTGTACACATTCATTAATCCTATTATATTTTCCTCTGCTATCAAAGCACAGACAGCAGGATCAGGTCCTAATAAAGTGACTCGTCATCCAGACCGTGAGGACGAGAGTGAAGGATAAAACACACAGGTGTCCTTGCTCTTTTCTATTCTCTCTCTGTGTGTGTGAGACAGAGAGACAGACAGAGATTGAGGGAGGGACAGAGGGATTTATCCTGCTTAAACAAGCCAATGAAAGGGTTTTGTTTTTATTTCACTAGTATTTCCCAGCTTGACAGTCTCTCAAGGTTAGCAGCACTGAGGCCTGCTATGCCCCCCCCCCCCCGTCTCTCTCTCTCTCTCTCTCTGTCTGTCTGTCTGTTTGTCTGTATATATGTAAATGTCTGTAATTCCCTTGTCTGCCTGCCTTTGTGTCTCTCAATGTATGTCTGTCTGTCTGTCTTACTGCCTGGGTGTATGTACATTTCCCTCCACTCACTGTCTGCCTGTCTCTCTTTTTCTCCCGCACTACTCACTCTCAATGTGTATCTTTCTGTCTGTCTCCCTGCCTGTCTGTGTGTACAGTACGTATGTTTCTCTCTTCTGTCATTTTCTGTCTGTCTGAATGTGTGTATGTCTGTTTCCCTCCTCTGTTAATGTGTCTGTCTGTTTGTCTCTTACTGTCTGGGTGTATGTACGTTTCCCTCCACTCTCTGTCTGTCTGTCTGTGTCTCTGTCTCTCTACTCACTCTTAATATCTGTTTGACTGTCTGTATGTACAGTACATATATTTCTCTTGTCTGCTTGTCTCTCTCTCTCTTACACTACTTGACTTAATGTATGTCTCCCTGTCTGTCTCTGTGTACAGTATACATGTTTTCCAATTCTGTCTGTCTGTCAACGTGTCTCCCTGTCTGTCTGTCTGTGTGTATGTAATGTATTTTTCCCCCCACTCACTGTCTGCTTGGCAGTCTGTCCCTCTTTCACTCTTTACTCTCAATATCTGTATTGAGCAAATATATTTCCCCCTGTCTGTCTGTCTCTGTCTGTGTCTCTCTCTCTCTCTCTGTCTCTCTGTCTCTCACACTCCTTAACTCAATGTTTTTCTCTGTCTCTGTATACAGTACAGTATATATGTTTCCCCTCTTCTGTCTGTCTGTCTCTAAATGTATGTCTCCCTGTCTGTCTAATTATGTACGTTTCCCAGACTCACTCTGTCAGTCTGTCTGTATTTCACTCTCAATATCTGTCTGACTGTCTGTGTGTACCTCCCTTGTCTGCCTGTCTCTCTCCTTCTGTCTCTGTCTCTCACACTACTTGCTTTCAATGTATGTCTCCCTGTCTGTCTGCCTGTCTTTCAATGTATGTCTCCCTGTCTGTGTGTATGTAAAGGGGTTGGACAATGTAACTGAAACGTCTGGTTTTGGACCACAATAATTCATTAGTATGGTGTAGGGTCTCCTTTTCTCTGTTGAGAATGACAGATTCAAGTCCTGCACAGTGGATGGAGGGATTTTGAGCCATTCTTCTTGCAGAATAGTGTCCAGGTCACTATGTGATGCTGGTGGAGGAAAATGTTTCCTGACTCACTCCTCCAAAACACCCCAAAGTGGCTCAATAATATTTAGATCTGGTGACTGTGCAGGCCATGGGAGATGTTCAACTTTACTTTCATGTTCATCAAACCACTCTGTCACCAGTCTTGCTGTGTTTATTGGTGCATTATCATCCTGCATCCTTTGCAGTGACTCGCCCGTCTATCACAAGTATTGGGCCTGGGGAATGCCATGATATTGCAGCCCAAACCATCACTGAACCTCCCACCATGCTTCACTCTGGACATGCAACAGTCTGGGTGATGTGCTTCTTTTGAGGCTTCTCCACACTGTAACTCTTCCAGATGTGGGAGTCCACCTTCTACTAAAGGTGGACTCATCAGAGAACAATACATGTTTCACATTGTGCACAGCCCAAGATTTTCACTGCTGGCACCATTGAAACCGACGTTTGGCATTGGCACGAGTGACCAAAGGTTTGACTATAGCAAACCTATGACCCTGTGGAGATCCTGATGAACAGTTTTTGGTGGAAGAGTTGAGGTGCACATTTAATTCTGCAGTGAGTTGGGCAGCTGTGGTTTTATGTTTTTTGGATACAATCGGGGTTAGCACCCAGACATCCCTTTCAGACAGCTTCCTCTTGCGTCCACAGTTACTCCTGTTGGATGTGGTTCGTCCTTCTTGGTGGTATGCTGACATTACCCTGGATACCGTGGCTCTTGATACATCACAAATACTTCTATCTTGGTCACAGATGCGCCAGCGAGACGCGCACCAACAATTTGTCCTCTTTTAAACACTGATATGTCACCCATAATGTTGTGTGCATTGCAATATTTTCAGCAAAGCGGTGCCATTACTCTGCTAATTAAACCTTCACACTCTGCTCTTACTGTGCAATCAATGAATATTGGCCACCAGGCTGGTCAAATTTAGCCATGAAACCTCCAACACTAAATTGGCCAGTGTTACGGTTTCATAGTTTCATTGTCCAACTCCTGAATGTTTCTCTCCCCTGTCTGTCTCTCTCTCTCTGTCTGTCTCCCAGGTGTGAGTTGTTCATTTCCACACAGGATTCATTAAATGATAAGAACAGAAATAGTTAAATAAACGAGTAAATATAAATTAAAGCCAGAGAGCAAATAATGCAAAACCAAGGACAGATTTGAGAAGATAAGCATAAAAAAAATAAAAAATTAAAGACAGCGTGTGACTTAAAGATGGACAGAGATAAGAGTGAACTCTATGTGCGTTATGCTAAATGCCAGCCTCGGTAAGATCCCGAGAGGGCTTTAAGCCTCAGTACATAACTAGTAGTTTAGATGGGATTCTCACGGCTTCTGGAGCAGAAAAGCCTTGTATTAGACTCTCATATGTCAGAGATCTGCTTTGGGATGACACAGCTTCACCTTGTGAATTTAGTAGCATATTACTGCAGTTAATTATTCACCGTAATGCTACTGAATCCTCTATTCTGATTGGCTCTGAGGGCATCGATTAATTCTCTCTACATCAGAGAGCGGTAGATGGAGAACATCACAGTTATAAGGTAAGTGAAGGCATTCTTACTATAAACTATAAACTGTTAAAATAAGCAATGTTTCATACATTAAGGAATGAAGCTTTGGCGAATTGCGGTGGTATAAGCAGAACAGCGCACTTCAGACCATGCTGTTAAATCGAAATAACGCACTTTATGTGCATTAATTTTGTATGACCGTCCCGCTTGCATGTCCCAAGTATAACTCTGTTATATGCACATCTTTTGACCAATCAGACCAAAGAATTCAATTGCTTTGAGATATAATAAATAAACAACTTTTGGCTTTGGTATATGAATTTGTAATTCATTTTCAGATGTGATGTTGAAACGTCTTCATCATACGGCATGTTGCTTTTTACATTTTGATTGATTATGGTGTGCAAGGTGTTGAACTTGTAAGTTAGGTGCGTTATGTTTCTCGCATCTTAAATATGTTTTGTTGTTACTCTTTTTGCTCCTCCTGTCGAGGTCGCCACAGTGGACCATTTAATCTGCACGATGACTCTTCCATTTTATCTTGGCTTGGAAACGACACTTCATCCAGTGGCTGGGGTTTGGGGTTTGGGCATTGGCCGGGAATCGAACCCGGGCCTTCCGCATGACATGTGAGAAACCTACCCACTCGCATCTAAAACATATTTAGAGAAATTCAGAGTCTGTGTGAGTGATGCTGAAAAGAAGGAGAAGCAATCCAAGCACATCTGTACTGTATGTTGCAACAAGGCAGTGTACAATATTGTACTATACACTGATTAGCCCTACCACTAAAACCACCTGCTTAATATTGCATAGTTCTCTTTTGCGCTTCCAGAACAGCTCTAACCCTTCAGGCATGGACTCCACAGTATCTCTGAATTGGCAAGAGATTACCAAAACATTAATAGCAGATCCTTTAAGTCCTCAATGGATCGGACATGTTTTTTGACTTGCATGCTTGAATTGTGATCTGTGGAATTCGGGAGCAGGGTCAACACCATGAACTTTTTGGTTGCATTCCTCTGGCCATTTCTGCGAAAGAGGGAATACTGTTGCCATGGAGGGTGTACTCTGTCTCCAACAGTGTTTATGTACTGTAGTTGGTCCTCGTCAAAGTAACATCCACATGAATAGCAGGACACAACCAAGAGCATTACAGTACACTGCCTCTGCTGGCTTTCCTTCTTCCCATAGTGCACCCTGGTACCATCTCTTCCCTCGTTAAGGAAACTCATCCACTGTACAAGATGCAGAAGAGCATGATTCATCAAACCGGGCCACTTTCTTTTATTGCTCCTTCGTTCAATTCTGATGCTCATTTTTTTCACTGTAAACGCTTTCATACAGTGGTGGACAGAGATGTCTGACCCATCTGCACCTACACATCACCATACACAGCAAGCTATGGTGCGTTGTGCCAAAGACGGCAAGCATTGACACCTTTCTTTCATATCCATAACTTTTTCAGTAATTTGTGCCACTGTGGAATCCGAGCAGACAGGCTGGCCCAAGCTTTTAGCGCCCATGACCACCAGTTCTCCTTCCTTGGTACAATTTGATTGGTATTAACCACCAGGTACAACCCACAAGACCTGGCATTTTGGAGATGCCCATGACCCAGTCATCTAACCTAAGATCCGTACGGTTGCCGTTCTTTCCTTCTTCCAATGCATCAATTTCAAGACCAGACCGTATACTTACTGCCTGATGTACCACCCTGACAGAAGTCATGGTAATAAGAGTTGGTGTCAGTCACTTCAGCTGTCAGTGGTTAAATATTTTTAAGGTTGAAAAAAATAGGACAAAAATCCCCAACCACAATTCCTTAGCAAATCGAGGCCATGGTTGTGATTCAGCAAGTTCCTACATTGCACACACAGCAGGCACAAAAGCATACCCTTACACACAATTACATCCTGCTGTACCACATCGATACAAAAAAAAAAATCAGTCCATAAGACACTTCTTCAATCTTTAATTGTAGAAACCATGACTCCTTACAGTTTCTTCTAGATTAGGTAAATCATCAGCACATCAGAACAAGAAGTCTTTCTTCCTGTTTTATCCTTCCGTGTTCTGTTTTACATGTGTGTTTTATTTAAACATGCATACACACGCACACACACACACGCGCACACACGCACGCGCACACACGCACGCGCACACACACGCTTGCTCTCTGCGGTGGGTCTGAGAGGTGTAATTGGCAATGTGCTGTCGGGTTTTGCATTGAGAGGAGCTTTAATCTTCGGTCTCATTCAATATGCAAAGCGAAGGCTGGAGTGTGTGCGTGTGCATGCACTTCTGTTGCACAAATTCCCCTCAACAACCTGAATAAAATTTGCACCTTTAATGTATTAATATATTCATGTATGTTGCAGTGATTATGATGAACTTCTGCTCTGTGTTTATCTCCAGCAGCAGTTAAAGGGCAATGAGAGACAGATCTGACGTGGTCATGGGGATTGAGATAAACAGTTGGACCAGAAATAAACTGTGCTGCATGTTTTTATAACTTTGCTTTTTTTTTTATTTATTTTTTTTTTTAACCAGACTAAAGGACTTTGTTAGTTCAGACATTCAGTTACTTGTTTTGCTGTGGTGGTGAGAACATATGTTTTTTCTCCCTCTTGTGATGGATGAAGGGCAAAGTGAAAAGAAAAGCTCGCCAACAGCCAAGTTACGGTCCAGCTATACTTAGCTGTTTGTGTTCTAGGTACTTTGTAATAACGTATTCGTCCAGGCCTTCATATACCGCATTAATGTAAATACGTCCTCAGTGCCAGTCTGTCTTATTAAAGATAGTGTCGTTTCTGTACATGTCTGTACTTTTTTTCCTGTGAGTAAAGTAAGTGTGGCTACTGTACATGTCGGTCCCAATTGAGGGTAGGTGTGGCCTTCGCACCAGCAGGTGTAACTGCTGCACCTGTCGGTCCGGGTGAAGTGGGCGTGGCCGCTGCACCTGTCGGTCCGGGTGAAGTGGGCGTGGCCGCTGCACCTGTCGGTCCGGGTGAAGTGGGCGTGGCCGCTGCACCTGTCGGTCCGGGTGAAGTGGGCGTGGCCGCTGCACCTGTCGGTCCGGGTGAAGTGGGTGTGGCCTCTGCACAAGCTAGTCCCAGTGTAGTAGGTGTGGCCTCTGCACTAACCAATCCTAGTGAAGTAGACATGACCTTTACACCAGTACTGTAGGAGTTGTCTCTGCACCAGCCAGTCCCAGTAAAGTAGGCGTGGCCTCTGCAACTGTCAGTCCCACTGAAGTAGGTGTGGTCTCTGTACATGTCAGTTGCAGTGTGGAGGCGTTGCCTGTGTATTAATTAGTTTTCTTGTAGCATAAATACAGAATAATCACTAGCTTTAAGGTACTTTTTTACAGATTGATCACACAGCAAGTATGGATATCTGCTTTTTATTCCCTGGTAATTAGTGTAATAGCACGGATTTTTACAAAGCTCTGACAAAAATGAGCAGAAGGTTTTATGGGACATCAATCCTACTTTTTACTGAGATCTTAAGAATGACCTTCTTTCTGAATTTTTGGATCACTATATGCTGTACCATTGTTTTGGAGGTTATTAAAATGTTGCATTGATTCCAAATCCAAAGGTTTTCTACTGAAACAGTGCAATATAATATATCCTGTAGTTTATCTTCATTGCAATAAATCCCATTTGCTTATGTTTATATTCGTTTTTCTGAGATCCCTCTGCACATGCAATCTGTGGACTACGTTTCAGCATCATTGTGTGTCTAGGCTGTGACTGACGGGGAAGTGCATACTGGCCTCATGTACAAGTTTCTACTAAGCCTGTAGTCCAGTGAACACTCGGGGGAATGCAGTCTTTCTCAGGCAGAGTGGCTGTGTGCTACTGATGTTAGGAGGAAATGCAGAAGGGGATAGGAGGTAGAGAAATCATCCATCGTTTTAGTGGGAGACATCAGTGATACATGAGAGAGAGAGAGTTCTTCATAAAGAGGCTTAGCTGGACACGCACACATGCGCGCACACACACACACACACACTTTCCTGCCCAAAAGGTCACTACCATGAAATAAATGTATTTGCCATGTCACCTGATGTATTACTACTGCCTTACCTCTTTCTCTGCATCTCCACTCCAGGACATCACCCCTCCAACACACACACACACACACACACACACACACACACACACACACACACACACACACACTGGCTATTACTGCTATAATGTCTACGGTCATATTACCAGGCTAAAGTGACATAATTTCAATTTTCTTTACACTTTGTTACACAGATCTGATTTTTAGGGCTGTATGAATGCACAAATCTGATGTTGGACCCGAGTCACATTTGGATCAGATACATATCCGATACACGCTCATGTGTCTTGAATGAGAACAGACGTCTCACTTTAGCAGTTTTGGCAGCTATTGCGAGGAAAAAACCTATCAATGACCGACAAGTTGGGTACGTAATAGGTTCGAGTCAGATGATATTTACTTGTAATTATGAATGTGATCCGTCATGACATGCAAATCCGACTTGATCACAAACTTTGAGAATTGAAACAATGTAGCTAGTAAAATTAAAGCAATCAAGATTGTTATTCTATTCTCATTATGATTGTATTTATGTCCTAGTTTTGTAGTTAATCTCTCTCTCTCTTTTTAAAAACAGTCTTTCCAGGGAATTAAAGTTAATGGAAACACGTCCATATAGTTACAAATTCCTAAAAAAAAAAAAAAAATCCAAAAATTTGTCTTGAGTAAATAAAGGAAATAGCTTCGACTTTCATATATTTTGCATGAGATCATGACAGTTCTGTTAGTTCCTAGTTAGCTGTGAGACGTCAACATGGACATTCGGGTTTCTCAAAGCCGTCTTTATAATGATGAAATATTTACAACAATCAGAGCCACACCTCCTTCAATCACACTAACAGATGGGTGGTTGACGTGGCATGGCCTTTCTGTGGTCCGGAGCGTGAAGCATATTGTTCAGAACGTGCTGATTTATGTGAACATACTGAATGGCAACGCAATTCATCACTCACTTTTTCAGAGTTTTCTTTCAAACATGAAAACGCTCGTATGCTTTAGGCTCGCACATTGGAGCTAAAAGTTGAAAGAAAAACTATTTATCTAGAACTATATAAAAAAATGCTTCATCTTTATTCAACAAATATATAATGATAACACAGAGGTCTATTTGAGTTCGCTGTTTTCAAAGTCTAGACGTAGTATTTTGATTTGAAACAGTTTGTCTCAGAAACTGATATCAGACGGTGTGACACTATAGATTGATATTCAAATGGGCATTTTTTGAACACCCTTTGGGAAGAGGTGTTTTTTTTTTTTTTTTTTTTTTTTGAGTCAGGATGTACAGACAACCTCTCGGAAAATTGTTGGAGGTCTGCAAAATGGGTTATCTCCTGTCATTTCTTTGTTCAATAAATCAACTGTTTTTGACACTCCCACTACAATAACCTCTTCCTGTGTCTTTTGATGTGACACTTTATCATTTTGTTAGCATGTTAGCAAATAATTACAAGGCCCAGTTTTGTGCTTGTGCATGAAGCATCGTTCCGTGTAACAGATTAAGTTGTCTTATGATCTATTTTTCACCCCTTATTATAGGATCAGAAAGGATGAGCATTCATTTGAGTTATTCGTTCATTCAATCAAACATTCTTTTGCTTTATCCTGTATACACGGTTCTGGGGAACCTGGAGCCTATCCCAGGAGACTTGGGGCACAAGGCGGGGTACACCCCGGACGGGATACCAATCTATCAAAGGGCACGCACACACACACGCACCACACACACACACACACACACACACACACACACACACACACACACACACATTTGCATGCTCATTCGTATACTATAGACACTTTGGGAACATCAATTAACCTAATCTACATGTCTTTGGAAACCCACCGAGCACAGGGAGATAATGCAAACTCCATGCACACAGACCCGAGGCGGGAATTGAACCCCGACACTGTAGGTGCAAGGTGACCAGACTAACCACTAAGCCACTGTGCTTTCACTCATTTGAGTTAACAGTGTATTATTATTTATTATTTTATCACTGCTAGGTTTGTTACCATGTGTAATGTAATGCTTAATTTATGCTACTCTGGACATCAAGGTCCAGATAACAACCACCCAGATACTCATGTCTAACCTCTTTCCTTGATACAACAGGCATGCCTCCGTTAATGGAACTAACTGGCACAGTGGGCACATCTTTTTGCCTAGGACTGACTAGTCCTAGTGCAGAAGGCATGGCCCCTATACCAGTTAGTCCAGAGGCGACGCATCCTTCGTTGTGATTGCCAGTTTCAGACTTCACCTACACCTTCACTGAGTCTGACACGCCTTCTATACAGGGAACTGGCGAGGCCACGCCTTCTATACAGGGAACTGGCGAGGCCACGCCTTCTATACAGGGAACTGGCGAGGCCACGCCTTCTATACAGGGAACTGGCGAGGCCACGCCTTCTATACAGGGAACTGGCGAGGCCACGCCTTCTATACAGGGAACTGGCGAGGCCACGCCTTCTTTCCTGAGACCACGCCATTTTCAATGAGACTTAGAGAGAGAGGCCACGGCCTCATTCACTTTTTAGAGTGATCAAAATAATGACTGTCAAGACAACCTGCTAAACAGATTAAGCTTTTCCTCTCTCTCTCTCTCTCTCTCTCTGTATTTCTGACTGTCTTGTCATAGCTGTGTGTGAAAGAATAGCCTCATATAATCTCGCAGGGATTAGTTACAGTTTACCAAAAGTACATAAAAAGCCTGTGTAGCGCTCCGTGACGAGCTTTTTATGGACAGATAAGCTCAATATTAGCGTATCCTTGTTTAGCTTGTGATTGAAAGAGGAATGTGTGAAGCTGCTCTACAGGATGAAAAGCTCCCAGCAGGAATTTGAAGAACAGAAAATTATCTTAACTGCTTGGAAACCAACCAAAGGAAGGGGGTATGACCTTAGTACAGAGATGCAGCAAAAAAAAAAAAAAAAAAGCACTGATATTTAATAAGTGAAATGCAGTTCAGTGGTGTTTTTAAGTTTGGTGACTGACTTAACTCCGTAGGAGGATACGCGAGGTGTTAGTTTTATTTATATTACCATCATTGTTTGCATCATACTTAAAATTCTGATAACAAAACAAGGATCAAATCTGGTGTTACTGCTTTTCACAAAAGTGATAGCAGGAACGCTGATGTGTTTTTTTAGATGACTATAAATGAATTAAAATATTCAATTCAGTTTTATTTATATAGCGCTTTTAACACTGGTCTTTGTCTCAAAGCAGCAACACAAAATGAAAAGATGATTTATGGAAGTGTGTATGAGGTGAGAAAAAATGTGTATAGATAATAGTGAGATTGTCCCTGATGAGCAGGGCGACGGCGACAGTGGCGAGGAAAAACTCCCTGAGATGGCAGTAGGAAGAAACCGTGAGAGGAACCCAACCTCATTTGATACCACCTTCTTTAAGAGGTGGGATCAAAAAGTTTGGAGACTAGTTTTGTAACACACCAGCAGATGGCAGCACAAGGCTGCACGCACAGTCACAGGGAGCAACAACCTTCATAAGTCAGTGTGCCAAAAGACATCGTCCTGTGTACATCAGGAGCTGAGCAAGTGGTACTATTCTGACCACATGTGTTACCACGTATGGACAGCAAGCAAACGTGAAACTGGACAAATCTGATACAAAGACGTTTGACTTGATTCGCCAAGTTTACTGCAATGAGTCATTCGAGGTGTTTGGAGTGGAGCTCAGAAAGACCTTTAATGAGCTCAGCACCTGAAAATCTTGAAACCATTTGGCAATTTGCACATGATCATCAGAGAACAATCCACAACATTGTTACCATTGTCGGTGTGTCATACGAAACAGTCCAGGCCATCGTCACGTGCGTTGCTGCCAAGACCGTCCACAGGCTGTTGACCCTGGAGCAGAAGGAACATTGTCAAACTCGGTCACTGTGCCGTGGATGACCGGTTCATGTTGAAAATCATCATCAGTGACGAAACTTTGGTTTATGGTATGGCCCTGAGACTTCACAGTGGAAGAGCCCATCATCTCCACGGCCGAACAAGCAGAGGCAGGTCCGCAGCTCGACCCAGTACATGCTCATCATCTTTTTCATCATTTGCGGCATCGTGCATCAAGAATCCGTCCCCAGGGGCCGGACCATCACAGATCTTAAAACCTTTTGACACCACCTTGTATATGAAAATAATCTGGGTAGCTTTGCATCACACCACTCATCTTTAATTATTTTCTTAAAACGTCACACACTATTGTCTTTTATTCCGTTCGGTAGCGGATAATACTGGCTAGCTAACTAACATGAGAGAGCGTCGCAGGATTTGTGAGGGGATTTAAAAACCTGAAATTTAGAAACATATTAGAAAAATGTGTACTTTGCATCCCTTTACGGATTCCTTTATTCCTTTACAGATGTAAATGTAGGAGGTGTCTTGGTTGGTAATGTAATTTATCGGCACTTAACAACATGCAGCCATATTATTTAATATACTGGAGAGTAGTGGTGAAATATAATTAAGTATTTTTCTTATCCGGATTTAAATAATCGTTTCACAGTCAGCCACAGACACTGACTGAAATATCAGAACGAAACAACTGCTTTCTGAGCGGAGATGAAGATGCATAATTTTAATAATCAAATTAACAACATTAATTCACTTTGTTTTCTCTCTGATCAAGTAAACATGCATCTGTGGATTTCTCCTCTAGGTATACGAGTGTGTTTTTTTTTTTTTTTTCTCCTTTTGTTCCCCCTAAGGACAAAACCATTATTTAATTAAACCTTGCTCTGTCACCACTGCATTGCAGTTTTGAAAATGAAATCAATGATCGGATGCCTGAGAAAAATAGCCATTAGACAAATCGCCCATAATGATAACATGCTGGAAGGAAAGAGTTAATATTGCAGTAAGGAAAGAAAGTGTGTCTGGGGAAATTTATTAGAGTGAAAATAACTGTGTTAGGAAAATGTCGAGAAGTTTTAAATTAAAGCTGGCAGAAACATTTATACTTGCGTTAGGTAGAAATATTCCCCAAACATACAGTAATGAAGCATTTTTGGTCAAAACTAAAAACAGCTTTAGTGGATCTTTACTGAATGGTTACATCAAAAAATAGTGCAATTAATAAGATCTTAATGAGAATTTTACTCTAAATCTGATGTGGCGTGAAATATGAAGCTGACACATGAAGAAAAAAAATGAATCCTTAATAGACATGGGCTACTCAGAAAAAAAACAAAAACATGAAGTCTAGGTCCATGTGTGTTTCTTAACATTTATGGACATTTATATATATATATACTTCAAGAAAAGAAAAATAGAATGATGTATATTATATTAATATAATATTAATAATGTCATATACACAGTATGTATGTATATATATATATATATATATATGTATGTATATATACATACATACATACATACATACATACATACAGTATATATATATATATAAGTTACAAGTAACAATAATGTAAACATTATGTTTGCAACTTTGTTTAAAACATGATGTTTAGCCTTTAGGAATGAAGAGAGAGAATCCTTTGGGTGCTTTCGCATTATGGAACAAGTACATTTGAGCCCAAATTCCAGTTGGTTTTGTGCCCAGGCCCAGATCAGTGCACCATGCTCGGGTCGACTTGAGGAGGTGTTTTCATGCACAGTATTGGCATCAGATATTGAAGCCTGGGAGTGGACCGCAGCATGCACTGACATCATTCTCTGAGCTACACAACCAGGAGCACTTTTGAAATTTACTTCAAAATATAAATAAAAGTAAGTATAGCACGAAGGTTGGCTAAATATTCATGTGGCCCAAAACAATTATTCTATTAAGAATTTATTAGCTCTGTTTATGGTGCACATTATTTTGGCCAGGTCGTGTGTGAAAATGATTCCTCATGCTCGCAGAACCACACTATCACAATTAGACTCCTGGTGTATGGCTGTGTCAAGGGGGAAGAAAAACTCCATAGGTGTGATATCCTGGTCATCCAGTACATTCAGGTCGTCAGCTGACTTTGTTTTATTGTCTCATAATTTTGCTGAGTCTAGACCTGACCAACTGAAACAACCCCAGTTCATACAGTAACGCTACCTCCAGAGGCTTGTACAGTGGACACTATGCATGATGGGTGTATTGCTTCATGTGCTTCCCTTCTCACCCTGATGCGCCCAGCACCTTTGGAATAGGGTCAATCTGGACTCATCAGACCACATGACCTTTTTCTATCGCTCCAATGTCCAATCTTTAAGCTTCCTAACAAATTTAAGCCATTTTCCTGATGAGTCTCACTAACAAGTGGTTTTTCCATATGGCCAAAAAAAAAAAAAAAAGGCAGTTTAGTCCCGATCACATCTAATTAGTTTTACATGATGTAACTTCATCAAGTGTTTAAGAGATCCTTTGATCATGGTCATTCGAGATTTTTTTTTTTTCCTGACCACATTTCCTCTGTGAAGTTGATGGATCAGCACTATCCTTACAGCTTTTAATAATGTATTGGACATCTCCTAACCCAATTCCACTCTCCTTAGCTGCTTAATCCATGCTCTTGTAAAATAGTCATTTTTTGCAGTTATTTATTTTTTGGCCAGACAGTGCATGATTTAAAGCTATCAAAATGTACATGAGCGAGTGTCCTTGTACTTAAATTTCTCATAGTATGTGATCATTGACTTGTAAAAAAACAAACAAAAAAACTGAAAGAATTTCCAGGAATAGTGCAATAATGCATTTGTTGTTCATTTGCTTCTGGGAACAATTTAGGAATTTATTGCATGAGAAATGAAGCTCAGTGTTGGAGATTCGGAAGCTGAAGCATTATACAGTACAGTACTTTAGACTTCAAAAGTAAAAAAAAAAAGAAAAAAAATGGAACCAGGAATTCACCATGTATAGAATCAAGAGTTGTTTGATAATTGCATGCAAAAAAAAAAAAAAAAATCCAACAATGTGTGACTTTAAATGATTAAATATTTGTTGTCCTCAGATTGTTCCCAAAAAATGTTCTAGTAACATGAATAATACTAATATTATTTTCAGACAAACACGCTTGTCCCTTGGCTCGCTTGCCTTTAAGTGCACATCAATCCAAATATCCATCTCATTAAAAATTCCATCAAAGCTAATTCTGTTATTTTTGTTTCCTCTCTCTCTCTCTCTCTCTCTCTCTCTCTCTCTCTCTCTCTTTTTGTTTATGTATCATCACTCCTCTTTTGGGCCGATTTACATTCTGTTCAAAGTTTTCATTAAAATGCAAAATATTTTTTTCCATCTTCAATCTTGCAAATCCCTTGGCAGTTGAGAATTAGCTTCACTCACACAAAGCCTCCGCATCTCATACACACGTACACACAGTCACCTTCTACCCCCAATTCCTCTTGCACTGGGTTACTGATCACCTTTAAAAAAAAAAAAATAAATAAATAAATAAAAATCATTTTGGATGCTAATGCCTGTTTTTTTTTTTTTTTACTTCCGAAAACAAAAAAATACAAATCAGAACTGTGTACAATACACTGCATTGGTTGAATAAACATAAAAAAAAAAAATTAGAAATTTTTGTAACACGAAACTAATAAAAACGGATTAATTGAACGAATTGCAGTGTGTTATAAAATCAAACGGGTATCCTGTCATGTGCGCCCACACACCCCGTGCACGCGCACGGTCGCTCATGCGACTGCGATAATAAACAGATCAGTGCTGCTTTAATTAAGTTTCTCATTACGACAGAAGCAGTAAATAAAAGTTGCATTATTTTTACAAGTGCAGGCTGCGAGCTCTTTCTAATGCTGGCGTCTGAAGCAGTTAGTGTCTCCGGAGCATTGATCCCCGAACGCGCACCCTCAGGCTAGACATGCACCCGGGGCCAGGGGGTTCTTGACCACTTTGTATTCATCACATCCAACTAGAGCCATTACTCAAGCTACACTATACCTCGCCCTTGGCTTCCGTCTCTTCGGTAGCTCTCGGCAACAGTGTAGGCCAACGCCTCTAATACCCCCCCCTCGATCCCCCCACTCCCAGCTAACACAATACTGGCTTCCCATGCAAGTTCCCCTCCGAACACAATAGACAGCGCCGACTTTGCAACTGTGATTTGAATGCATTGTTCCAGCCCCAGTTTGGCTTCGCTACCTGGGGAGAGATGGAGGAAAGGTTTTTGTGCTGAAAATTGCGAGAAAGCGAACAGCCTATCTGTCCCTACAGTGCCGTTATGCTGATTCCATTTTCTCGAACAGTCCGCTCTGCAGAGCCAGCTCTGTCTGAGCCTATGCTTCACTTCATCTTTCTCTCTCTCTCACACACACAGTTTGTGCTGTTGCTGGAAACAAAGAACTGTGTGCGTGTGTATGTGTGTGTGTGTGTGTCCGCTTGCATCAGTTCATGGCAGGTTTTAAACAGTGTGCTTGTCTCAGATGTTTATTTTATTTCATGTGAATGACTGGAACCAAGTCACACATTGATTAGGTCTGAAATCTGAAATCCCTGAGAACATCAGGCGCGAGTGAGAGTCCGAGCGCCGAGTTCTCAATCCAGCCTCAGTTACAGCCTCTAGCCATGTCTATGACTCGAACACTAACGACATGATCCAGTATCCCAGATAGGATTTGTGGCACGTTCTGTAAGAAATGTACACTATAATGTCGGAAATCTTGTAAGTTAAAGCTCCAGCATCGGTTGCCTTAAAATAATAATAATACAGGTTAGTTTTCTGACTGAAAGACGATAAACTGAGTTTCGATATAACCGACTAATTTCCCAATCCAAGAAGATGAACAGCTCTCTGTAGAATCTCTAAGCTGCCATCGAGTACCCACTGTCACTCTGTGATCGAGCTATAAGAACAAACTTTCTATACACTTCTGGAACTATAAAGATTTGTGCCATAATGTAGAAATGTATAATAACATTTTCACAACAATAACAAAAACCCATGATTCTCAGAAATGATGATCTGAAAAGAATTATTATTATAATTACTCACTCATCATCTATACCGCTTAATCCTGTATTCAGGGTCGCTGGGGGCCTGGAGCCTATCCCAGGAGACTTCGGGCACATGGCAGGGTACACCCTGGACAGGGTGCCAATCCATCGCAGGGCACAGACACACACACATGCACTCACTCATTCACACACTACGGGCAATTTGGGAACGTCAATTAGCCTAATCTACATGTCTTTGGACTGTGGGAGGAAACCCACCAAGCACGGGGAGAACATGCAAACTCTATGCACACAGACCTGAGGCGGGAATCGGACCTGGAACCTGGAGGTGCGAGGCGACAGTGCTCACCACTACACCACACTGGCATCTGTGCAGTAAAAAATTACCTTTTTTTCTTGGTTGCATTTTGGTGTTGATTTTAATAACTGGCTTTTAACAATTTAATAATTGGGTGAAAATAATTAATAACTTTAATCAATAATTTAACAATTAGCTTGAAACCATTCTGTTCTCTTTCTTCTTTTTCTTCGTGTGAATGTCCTTGCATGTCTACGTCTGTCATTATGTTTCTGTCAGTGTGTTGATCTGCCTGACTGTTGATGCATCTCTCTGTCTGTCTGTATGTCTCTGTCTTTCTGCTGGTGTGTCAGTGTGTGTCTGTCTGTCTGTCTCTGTCTTTCTGTGTGTCAGTGTGTGTCTGTCTGTGTGTCTGTCTTTCTGCTGGTGTGTGTCTCTGTCTGTGTGTTTCTGTCTGTATGTCTATGTCTTTCTGTGTGTCTGTCTGTGTGTCTGTCTTTCTGCTGGTGTGTGTCTCTGTCTGTATGTCTCTGTCTTTCTGCTGGTGTGTGTCTCTGTCTGTGGGTCAGTGTGTGTCTGTCTGTGTGTCTCTGTCTTTCTGCTGGTGTGTGTCTCTGTCTGTGTGTCTCTGTCTGTATGTCTCTGTCTTTCTGTGTGTGTGTCTCTGTCTTTCTGCTGGTGTGTGTCTCTGTCTGTATGTCTCTGTCTTTCTGTGTGTGTGTGTCTCTGTCTTTCTGCTGGTGTGTGTCTCTGTCTGTGGGTCAGTGTGTGTCTGTCTTTCTGATGGTGTGTGTCTCTGTCGGTGTGTCTCTGTCTGTATGTCTCTGTCTTTCTGTGTGTCAGTGTGTGTCTGTCTGTGTGTGTCTGTATGTCTCTGTCTTTCTGTGTGTGTGTGTCTCTGTCTTTCTGCTGGTGTGTGTCTCTGTCTGTATGTCTCTGTCTTTCTGTGTGTGTGTGTCTCTGTCTTTCTGCTGGTGTGTGTCTCTGTCTGTGGGTCAGTGTGTGTCTGTCTTTCTGCTGGTGTGTGTCTCTGTCGGTGTGTCTCTGTCTGTATGTCTCTGTCTTTCTGTGTGTCAGTGTGTGTCTGTCTGTGTGTGTCTGTATGTCTCTGTCTTTCTGTGTGTGTGTGTCTCTGTCTTTCTGCTGGTGTGTGTCTCTGTCTGTATGTCTCTGTCTTTCTGTGTGTGTGTGTCTCTGTCTTTCTGCTGGTGTGTGTCTCTGTCTGTGGGTCAGTGTGTGTCTGTCTTTCTGCTGGTGTGTGTCTCTGTCGGTGTGTCTCTGTCTGTATGTCTCTGTCTTTCTGTGTGTCAGTGTGTGTCTGTCTGTGTGTGTCTGTATGTCTCTGTCTTTCTGTGTGTGTGTGTCTCTGTCTTTCTGCTGGTGTGTGTCTCTGTCTGTATGTCTCTGTCTTTCTGTGTGTGTGTGTCTCTGTCTTTCTGCTGGTGTGTGTCTCTGTCTGTGGGTCAGTGTGTGTCTGTCTGTGTGTGTCTGTCTTTCTGCTGGTGTGCGTCTCTGTCGGTGTGTCTCTGTCGGTGTGTCTCTGTCGGTGTGTCTCTGTCTTTCTGTGTGTCAGTGTGTGTCTGTCTGTGTGTGTCTGTGTGTCTCTGTCTTTCTGCTTGTGTGTGTCTCTGTCTGTGTGTCAATGTTTGTCTCTGTCTGTGTGTCAGCATGTGTCTCTGTCTTTCTGTTGGTGTGTGTCTGTCTGTCTGCCTATGTATCCCTCTGTCTGTATATCAGTGTGTGTCTTTGTCTGTCTTTCGTCTGTCAATGTGTGGCTCTCTTGGTGTGCATCCCTGTCTGTCTTTGTGTCTTTTTCTCCCTGTCTCTCTTCCTTTCCTTTCCTATCTGTCTGTTATTGTGTGTCTGTCTTTTTCTCAAAGTGTATGTCGTGTGTGTGTGTGTCAAGTTTCTATCGCTGTCTATTTGTGTGTCTCTTTCTGCCAGTCTCTCTCTCTCTCTCCTGCTCTCTAATACATGAACAGGATTAGGAATGTTCACTTTTAAGGAGAATATAAAAGGACACTAATCCTGACCCCACATGATGGCAGTTTTTTTCTCGTGCCCGTCACATCCATCCTATTTTCTCATAGAAATGCAGCTTTGCACTGGTTTTAGCTCTGTGTTAGTGTTTGAACTTTGGATGTTAATTCCAGCTTTTCACTGAATAACCGTGTTGTTTAAAAGCTGGCCTGTAGCAGTGAGTTTCTGTCTGCTTGTAAATCTTCCTGGGAAATCTCAGAGAATCCACGGCTCTTCTACAGACATCGACTGTCATGCTAACTTCTGTTTTTTTTTTTTTTTTTTTCTTTTGCAAAAGTCTTTTACATAATGTAAGAAATTGTCATGGGAGACAGATGCAAGTGCAGGCTTTTCATTTAAATGAACTGAAACACACAAATTACCAAAACAAGAGTATGAATATGGACTCTAGGAAGAAGCAAATTAGAGCATGGGTGAGTTGATGACAATGACAAGACACAAAATTAGACACTGAGCGCTACACACAGCCTGATTTATATACTAGCGCCCATTAAACATGAATGCAAATCGGTTGCAGTCAAACAGTATCACACGGTGAGTGTGAGTGAGATCATACGCATGCTGTGGCTGATGGGTAATGTAGTCCATCGCCACTATTTTAAATTCACTCACTCATCGTCTATACCACTTTATCCTGTATACAGAGTCACGGCGGGCTGGAGCCCATCCTAGGAAACTTGGGGCACGAAGCGGGGTACACCCTGGACCGGGTGCCAATCCATCACACACTCATTCACACATTCTGAGCAATTTGGGAAACGCCAGTTGGCCTACAGTAATCTGTATGTTTTTGGACTTTGGGAGGAAACCCCATCAAGCACAGGGAGAACATGCAAACGCCATGCACGGAGACGGGAAACGAACACGGACCCTGAAGGTGCAAAGCGACAGCGCTAACCATTAAGACTATTTTAAACTGACATGCAAAATTTTTTCTTTGACTTAATTTTTTTGCTGTCGTTGGATAAGTAAAGTTTAGAAATGTGATACAGAAGTCATAAACTGTTCGGTTTGTATTAAAAAAAAATCTAATTAAGGAGTAAAAAAGAGAGAAAAAACTAACCAAAGCAAACAATTAAAAAAATTTAAGCTGGGTCATAGCACAGGTTGCCATTTTACCAAACTTTTAATGTTGATTAAACTTGACAAGATGAAGCTATTTTAAGTCTCCCGTAGGGTCGGTGCATGTTTATTCTCTACCTCAAGTTTAGTTTACCGGGTAAATCTTGTGGACAATCTTAAAATGAACATCTTTTATTTCTCCTAAAGGACCACCTTTTGGACCACCTCAATGTGCCTTATTCCTTTAGTATTAAAGATAAAAAGTTTTATGATGAGAATTCTGAAAAAAAAAACCTCTTGAATTTGTAGTTAATTTTGTTTTAAATGCAAAATACTTTATACATAAATAGCATCTCTTGCTACTTCTTTTCTACTGTTTAAATATCATATCTATCCTCTCATGTCTTTTACCCTTACTTTGGTTTGTCAAATTATATTTCTTTGTCCTTTTTGTCTGATTTGTTGTAATAAATTTTTTTGTTAACTGTAATTAATATGTTTTGTATCCTATTTGTATTGTTTCAATAAAAATTTTTTTTTAAGTAGGTTTCGGTGCACTTTTTTTTCTTTCTTATATTGTTTTCCAAAAATGAGTCTACAGTTTTCTTTAGCACTGCTTCATGCTAACCGTGTTCTTTAATGACCTCATTTACTCTGAGTAGACTCGGTTGGGTTTCCGGATCTGCCTTGCGAGTTTTGCATTGTTAAAGGGTGTTAAAATGAAATATTGTTTAAGGCAGCCATTGTTAGCAGGTTGCTGTAATTGCTGATTTGGTACAACTTAGCAGTTCGCAGGTGTGCAGTTGGTGGTGTTTCATTCGCACATCTTGTGGCTTTTTTTTTTCTCCCCCGTTATTGTGCTTTAGAAAAAAAACTTGAGTGCAGGTGCAATACAGTATACAGAGCCCTTCTGGTTTGATAATGCAATATTATAAAGGGTGTGTACGTGCATTTGTATTTGCGTGAGTGTGTGTGCGTGTGGCATGCAGAAAAAGTCGTATCGCCCTGTTCCCGGTGTCTCGTTTCTCTAGAGGCCGTCTTGAAGTGATATTGAGGAGTAAAAATAGAGACAGCGGTGAGCTGATGATATTTGCCCATCTCTGCCTGACATTACTGCGGGCCGTGTTTGCTCTCAGTCACGAGAGCACCAGGGCCGAAATCGAGGGAGGATATTAAAAGAGAAGCATTTTGTACGAGCCCGTTCTTGGCGAGCTTCCTGTTAACCCCCGCGCGCCATGTAAATACGGAGAAGGAGAAGGCGGCGTGGTTATTCGAGAGGATTGAGAAAGAAGGCAGAAAAACAGATGGCTGGAGCTAATCATGAGTGTGGGTCAGGGAGGAATGAGGTCCTGAGAATGGAGAGGATCGTCGTCGAGACGGTGCACGAGGAGCCTGGAGAGAGATATTGAAGTTCAAGGACTGATGGGAATGGTTAGAGGAACAGATGGAGTGACTCAGATGAAAAGAGGGAGAAATGAGACGAGAGACAGTTCAATCTGTATCTCCATTGTCTACAGAGGGAAAGAGGTGAAAGGTTTAGTGTTGTATGAAAGATGTGAGCTTATTTGTAGAGAGCGGGATGAAGAATGAGGGACGAATGCTCGAAGACAAATGTGAACGGCGTTATAGATCTGCAGCGTAGATGCCGGATTGTTGCGGTTGACCTGATCACCTCATCCCACCTTTGTATTTCATCCAAAGAACGTTTTAAGAAAGGATCTGAATGCTGGGTTCATTTCTAACCTTTAACATTTGTCAGTTCCTACAAGTTATACAGACTTGGAATGGAGTAATGGATTAACAGTCATCACTGTTAGCTTACACATCCAGGGTTGGGGGGGTTGAATCTCATCTCCAGGCTGTCTGTGTGGAGGTTGTATGTTCTCCCCATATGTGCTTGGGGGGGACAGTACAGTAGGCTGATTGGGGTTTCAAAAGCAAACTGCTTATACCATATGATTGGGTGTGTTTGGGCACGTGCCCTGAAACGAGTTTGTACCCCACCCAGGGTGTGCATAGCCTTGTACCCCGAGTGCCCTCGATTAGGTTCCAGGCCCTGTGTGACCAAGCACATGATAAGCAATATAGATGATGAATGTTTCTGAATATTCAGAAATGAAATGTTCAGTAGTAATACAGCATTTACCGTACAAATGCACTACACATAACAAGTAGATCATGATGCCGCTGGGATGCTGGGAATGCCCCTGCTATAAATCTGGCCTTACTTGCTAATAATTTGTATGCCATAAATATCACCAAAGTGCATCGTGATGATGTTTGGATCAAGACCAAAATACAACTAGTTCGTTTTGCGTGTAGAAAAAAGATCCAACCAAATCCGACATTTAACTCTTGTACATTTGCGATTTTGCACTAACAAGAATTGCTTCTTGACAGATTGACAGATGGCCTGATAGACCCAAGGCAAAATAATTATAGACGATCAGAAAATAGACTTGAAGTTAATGAGCATGGTTGTTGTATCAACGTCTTTGCATGACACATGGGAAGGAAGTGTGGTGGTCCTGAAATACAAAACACTATAGCAGTTTGAAAAGGTCTGCAGTGAAAGAGAGAGCACAGTAAAACTCAAAGGGACACTGCAACAGAACAAGCGCAAAAAGATAACAACTAATCTGAACGCGCAAGAGCTACAGCAAAAACACGACCGCAACTGTGAAAACAGCGGCGAAAGCAAAAACACGGCTAATTCATAACAGCAAATTTGTTAAACACTGTGCATTTGCTGTAGTGTTTGTGTTATTTGCTAAAGCGTTTTGCACCATAAGGAAGCCATGGATGGGAAACTAGTTTGCATTTGATCTCGCTGTGACCATTAATAATTCCAGATATATTCAGCCAAAACATGGTACTGGTGCTAAGAGGTGTCTCACCTACACCTCGTATAACACTACCTTTCAAACTTAATGCTTCTTATCTCCTGATCCATGCTTCGTTTTTAGTAAATATACATACAGTACACATTTTTATTCTTATCAGATAAAAAGAAACAGTTTCCTGCCCATTAAATACAATTTCCTTCCTTTTTTGTAGTGTCCGTAACTTTTTCAATGATCTTAATTGTTATTCAGATGAATTGACTTGGCCAATTTTGATTTTACATAAAAAGACATAAACTTGAAAAAGTGTATTATTCTAATTGGCAAAATTGTTAAGATATCGCAACATGAATTTGACATGGTTACGGACACTACGGATTTTTTGCTTTTTAAGCTTTGTTACAGGTCATATGCTTCTTGAAGCTCACACCAATTTTAGTAACAATACTATATCAATTTAGAATCAAGAATAATTTGAATTTAAATTTTTTTATTGTTTGAAGCGAGGCAGTGCAGTATAACACTGAAAAAAAAATCAGCACAAATACTGCGTTTTGGTTGATTGTACAAACGTTCAGCCACCTGTTTTTACGAAACCAGGCAAACTCGATACAGAAACACAATGAGTAATAAAACAATCCTTAAAATTGTTTATAGAACTGTTCGGGAGTGCACGTGCGATTTCTTTAATTGAGCAATTTCACCGAAGCAGTAAACGGACACCTAATTCAGGGAGTGATCCATAACCATTAGAGTTTTTCATTAGAGTCTCATTAAAGTCTGAATGCTTGATTGAAGTTCATTGGATTATTTGAAATGTAGTAGTTAACCCTGTTCCACACCTTTGCCCCTATAGTGTGTGTGTGTGTGTGTGTGTGTGTGTGTGTGTGTGTGTGTGTGTGTGTGTGTGTGTGTGGTCATTACTGCAGACCTGACGCCACATTTCCTTTGTAGTAGCTGCACAAGGAGATCTGCTGTAGGATGCTGTCCAGTGTTTAGTGTTCCCTGAGCTTGTTCAGATGCTCTGGAGCAGGATTTCCATTCAGGCCATGGGCTTATCAGTGTCTATGATACATGACTCAAGGGAGAGAGTTAATATACCAGGATTTAGCTATAACTGAAGTGGGATTAAGATGTGAAGCGGCGTTCAGAAAGCCATCAGTAACCATGTGAAGTATTGAGACTTGGCTGAAGAAACATCCTAGGGGAGTGTACCAGGGCTTCAATTAAAACTCTTGTTAAAGCATGACAATAGTGGAGCAGATGCTTTGATCACGATGACTGCCTGCTTAACTTTTGACAATTTTTATTTTATTTTAGAGAGGTTTTGGACGTTGCTAAATTTGTAGGTGGGACTGACGGAAATAGGGACAGAGATGGAAAGACAGGCCGGTGTCCACGCTTTCCTCTGGTTGAAGGTCATCACCGGCATTCAGTCCTAAAAGCTGTTCATTTAGTCCCGTGCGTGCTAATAGAATTAGCGTGCCATCTGTTAGCATGCAGTGTGCCAGCGCGGAACCCCTACTAATTATGACACAATATCAAGAGCAAGCGGCAGCCGTCGTCTTAATATTCCCCCCAGCACATGCAGCACGGAGCCCTACGTGGATACCAATAACCACAGTGATTTTAAAAGACAGACAGATGAATATACATCAACACTTTACTGGAAATACCTGTATGCATGCCTATTTATGCACTCAATCATGTGACAGCATCACAACGTAAAAACTCATCAGAGACAAGTCTAGAGCCTGAGCTAGTATATACATCAAGCATCAGAATGGGAGAACAAATGTGCTCTCCGTGACTCTTACATGATTTGTCATGATTGTTGGTGCCAGATGGGCTGGCTTGAGTTTTTTTTTTTTTTTTTAAACGGCTGATCTCATGGGATTTTCACACACCACAGTTGGTAGAGATTACACAGGAAGGGGATAAAAACAAAAAACATTGTGAGTGGAGGGTCTGCAGCCTGAACCACCCTGCTGAGAAGAGAGATCAAAGGAGAATGACCAGACTGGCTATCAGGAAGTCAAATATAATAACTTTGTGGTGAGCAGGAAAGCATCTCAGAATGCATAGAGGTGGATGACCTGTAGCAGCAGAAGACCAGATCAGATTCCTGCCAAGAGTAACTTTGGGTATGGGTTCATCCCAAAACTGGACAGGGAACATAGCAGTGGTAACTCAAAGGGCTCTGGGTTACTGAACTGAAGGTTGACGGTTTAAACCCCGCAACCACCAAGCTGTTACTGTTAGGACCTTAACCAAGACCCTTAAACCTGTTAACTCCAGGGGTATCCATCATGGTTGACCCTGTGCTTTGATCCCAGGTAAAGCAGCGATATGAATATAAAAAAAAAATCACTGTGCAGTAATATATACAGTATGTGAGTTTTATGACCGTTTAACTGGGAAAATCCCAAATATGTTAAGACCGTTTGACTGGAAAAAGAAAAAGCCCAGGTGGTTTTGTTTTTAGCTCTAATCTTTAACTATATTTATGGCATTTGGTGGACACCCTTATCTAAAGCGACTTACATCTTTATCTCAATATATGTCTGAGCAGTTGATGATTGAGGGCCTTCAAGGGTCCAACAGTGGCATCTCGCTGGTTCTGGGGTTTGAACCTGGGAACTTCCAATCAGTTGTCCACTGAGCCACCCCTACCTGGTTTGAGCGAGTTTGTGCACATGGTAATCTCTGGTTCTTGTTTTCGGCTGACTGAGGTGGACCTTGACGTTATCCTCTTTTATTGCCCATCCAGTTCAAGGCTCCATGTGTTGTCCATGCTGAGATGCTTTCGTGCTCACCACGACTGTAAGGAGCAATCATTCGGGTTACTACGGACTTCCTGTTAGGTCGGACCAGTGCGCACATTCTCC
This sequence comes from Clarias macrocephalus, assembly GCA_011419295.1. Lineage (NCBI taxonomy): Eukaryota > Metazoa > Chordata > Actinopteri > Siluriformes > Clariidae > Clarias > Clarias macrocephalus. The sequence goes on from JAAGKR010005060.1 coordinate 49,842, forward strand.
TCTGATCTTTTTTTATTCAAAAGCAGGTTTAGCTAACGCACCCTTTCGCTCTCAATATGCTTTTTATTTTTCACGCTGTTTTGTCTAAACCCTGGAGACTGTTGTGTGTGAAATTCCCAGGAGATAAGCAGATTCTGAAATACTCAAACCAGCCCATCTGGTACTAACAACTCGGCCACACTTAAAGGCACAGAGATCACACTTTCCCTTATTCTGATGTTTGCTCTGAACATTACCTGAAGCTCTTGACCTGTATCTGCATAATTTTCAGCTTTGTGCTGCATGATTGATTGGATATGGGCAAATGTCCTGGGGTTCCTAAAGGTAGTGAGTGGTTTGTGTGTGTGTGTGTGTGTGTGTGTGTGTGTGTGTGTGTGTGTGTGTGTGTGTGTGTGTAGTTAGGAAATGATGGGACCTGGGAAATCTAAAGAGATATAGAGGATGAGGTGAGCATTGAGATAAAGGGAACGGCAGACGCAGAATGACAGTCGGGGAGATGAAGGAAAAGGAAAAAATTGCTTGAATAAGTGAGCGATAAATAAAAGAGGGGAAAAAAGACAGGAAACAAGCAGCGTTGAGTGATAGGGTAATGCAATGCAGTTTGAGACAGGGGAAGAATTGAGGAATGGAGAAAACTCGAAGTTTTTCTTTTAACTGGCAACAGTCATAGTCCTCTACTTCCCCAATCAAGCAGCATATCTTGTAAGCATAAATTTCACTAAAATCCACAAATATGTTTAGTGGCTTAGTCATGTTGCCAGGCGACAGTTGCCGGGGATGGCAGGACTCTTCGTGCCAGTAAGAAAAGCTTTTGAACAGAACAGCCTGCCGTCTGCATCTCTGACCACCACGCAAAAGTCGACTTTCTAAGGGGAAGAAGTTTCACTTTATAACTTTTTTAAGCACAGATTTTCCACTGCCTTTTTTTTTTTTTTTGTATTTTTTTTATCCTATTTTGGCGTCCAACCCAAAATTTTGTCAAGCCTTGTTTTGGATATTTTCCTGTTTTGGACTGGATACTGAGCATCATATGCTGTCATCCATTTCATTCCATGCTTTTTGTGAGTGGGTTCCTGAGAGCATTCATATGAAAAATTATGAATGGAAAAGGGTTTGGCGCCTTAGCAGTAAAGGAATATATAACATTAAACGTTAAAGGGGTGTTTGAGTCAAACTGGGACTTTTGATTGTGCAGAATAACAGATCATAGTTATGAGAGCAAAAAAAAAATCCCTTTATTTCTCTATGTAGTCTATTATATACAGTAAGCCTCTATATAATACATTAATATTCTTATCCCAGCATTTCACTAATGCTCAGATACCATCCAGGTTTCCTTAGTACATTTAGGCATTTGGCAGGCGCCCTTATCCAGAGCAACTTAAATTTTTATCTCGTAGGTTGCAGGTTAGTGGCCTTACTCAAGCGGACAAAACTTGGTAGTCATGGGATTTGAACTTGGAACCTTCTGAACCATAGTCCAATGGCTTAACCACTGAGCTACACCTGACCTCAAGTACACCAGGGCTGTGATCGGACTGGCTGCTTCACTCGTGAAACACGGGCCTCCCAGGAACTCCTTTAATGTCCCAGACATGTGGAAATGGCTCGGAGTGAGGTCAGGACTATACATGGGGCACAACAATTCCCAGCAGAGTTCCTATAATGTGCAAGTGGTGTTTGTGAATGATCGTGTAAACATTTTCCAAGGATCAGGTGTTTCACTCGGAATGTTCTCAGGAACAACAGCAGTGGACTCTGTCACCTCAGCCAGGATCATCATTCACAGACACAGAGCCTTCTTTAAAATGTTTGCACCATTCAAATGCTTTACTGCGACTAAGAGTCTCATCGCTGTACTGTGCTTGAAATCAATCGGTTTCATGTCTTCATTCATGGGAAAGTCCCGGTTTGACTTGAACGCCCTGTGTGTGAACTTCATCTAAAGGAATTCACACTCCATTCACTGTGAAGATTAGTGTTCTAAGTCATTTAACACATCTGATTCATGCTTATAAGCTAATTATGCCTTCAAGGCTGAATCTGGTGTGAGAGAAAGCACACCTCTCTGAAGAGCTGTGGCCATCCGGCTCTGGTCTCTCTGGCTCAGGGATCACAGCTTATTCGTAGCACGGTTAAACAACCTTAACATCACCTGTCATTTGTCCAGTCTTTGATTCGAGTCTCTACAAACTGTAGCCTAAGATTCATAGCTTGTTCTTGGAGGACAGGAGTGGAAGCAGATGTTGTCTCCTGCTCTGGTAGTCCATCCACATAATTTATTTGCGATACTGTATGTGTGTTTTAAGATGTGTTTCAGCTCACCACATTTGTAAAGCGTGGTTATTTAATTCACCTTGATCAAGTCTGGCCATTCTGCTTGGATCTCTTTTATTAACAACTGCCTCTAATCTGCCCCTCACTGCATTTTTTTTCATCATTCTGTATAAACTTCATACACTGCTGAGTGTGAAAATATCTCATTATTGTTAACGGGTTCTGAAAAATTCAAACCATTCCATCTGGTGCCAATAAGCTTCCCACAGTCACTCAGATCTTTCTCCGTTCTGATGTTTAATGTGGATGGTAACTGAAGCTCTTGACCTGTATCTGCATGATTTTATGCACTGTGCTCCTGCCACATGATTGGCTGATCCCTGATTTGATAATGGCACAAATTATCAGGTGTACTGATGCTCCTGGGAACATGGCTGGTGAGTTTGTTATACTGAGAAAGATGGCTGCTAAAAGCTGCCCTGCATTTTAATCAAGCATATACTGTAGAATTTTCTGTTTTAAACCCTTACACTGTAACTCAAGCAGTATGGATATGGGTTTTCGGATATGTCGAGTTGAACAAAAGTTATCATTAGTTTTACATAGGGGCAAATTTAGGTAAAAATTAAGGGTGGGTCAATTGGTTAAGGTTGTGGATTACTGGGTTACTGATCGGAAGGTCGGTGGTTCAAGCTCCAGCACCGCGTGGGTTCCACTGGGGTTATGGGTAGCTCAGTGGTCTACGTTTCACAAGGTCCTCTGTTCAAATCCCACGAGCACCAAGTTGCCACTGTTGGGCCCTTGGTCAAAGCTCTTAACCCTCACCTGCTCAGATATATAATGAGGTAAAAATGTAAGTCAATGTGGATAAGGGCGTCTGCCCTATGCCTAAATATAAGTTATCCACTGTTGAGCCCTTGAGGAGGGCTATCCCTTGCTCCCTATCTGCTCCAGGGATGCTGTATCCTGGCTGACCCTACACTCTGACCTCACTGTGCTATAGGATACAAATAACTGAATAATTATTAATCATGGAAATGATGTCCTATAAGTATAGAACCCTCAAAATGAGCATATTTTGTTTTTGGGCATAGAAACAACTAAAATCAACCAGAAAACATATGATCATGTGTATCCTTGCTACTGTATTTCTTTGCCTATAGTATGTAATCCATGGGTAGTTGGTTTGTCATATTGCCTATTTTGTGCTGAAAAAAAAAGTATATGTCTCTCTCTCTCTCTCTCTCTCTCTCTCTCTATATATATATATATATATAATGTTTGTTTAAAAAACTACCAGAAAAACAAAATGGCTAAAATTGTCTGAGCTTTACGGGCTATGTGTGTTTATCCATGTACAAATGAGAACAGATGCTTTCCATCAGCACTAGCCTTTAACGAAAATTAAGTTCAATCACAATACTGATTGGCTGGTGATGATGTAACATTCCACAGCAATCATATTTATGCAATGTCGTATCTCTCTATCTATCCATTAATCAATCCAGAATAAAAAGCAAGAGGCTGGAGTAAGAATGACATAAATATATATACTATATTATATAACATGTTATGTGTTACTCTAAATGCATTAAAAATATGTGGTGTTCACTAATTCATAAAAATGCCTTTTTTAAATACTGTCTATAAGAAGAATAGAACACTTTATGATTGAGTGTTAAAGAGAAATTACTGTACATAAATACCATATATTCTTATTATGCAACATTGTGCCTCGTTAATGTGTACGTACAAATGGGATTATTAAAGTACTCATCTATCTATCTATCTATCTATCTATCTATCTATCTATCTATCTATCTATCTATCCATCCATCCATCCATCCATCCACTTACCCTACCATACATCCATCCATCTATTCCTCTATCCACTTACCCTACCATCCATCCATCCATCCATCCATCCATCCACCCACTTACCCTACCATCCATCCATCCATCCCTCTATCCACTTACCCTATCATCCATCCATCCATCCATCCATCCATCCCTCTATCTACTTACACTACCATCAATCCATCCATCTATTCCTCTATCCACTTACCCTACCATCCATCCCTCTATCCACTTACCCTACCATCCATCCATTCATCTATTCCTCTATCCACTTACCCTACCATCCATCCATCCATCCATCCACCCACTTACCCTACCATCCATCCATCCATCCCTCTATCCACTTACCCTATCATCCATCCATCCATCCATCCATCCCTCTATCTACTTACACTACCATCAATCCATCCATCTATTCCTCTATCCACTTACCCTCCCATCCATCCCTCTATCCACTTACCCTACCATCCATCCATTCATCTATTCATCCATCCATCCATCCATCCATCCATCCATCCATCCATCCACCCACTTACCCTACCATCCATCCATCCATCCATCCCTCTATCCACTTACCCTATCATCCATCCATCCATCCATCCATCCATCCATCCCTCTATCTACTTACACTACCATCAATCCATCCATCTATTC
>JAAGKR010005061.1:0-54628 GCA_011419295.1 Clarias macrocephalus
GGGGGAAGAGGTGGGGGTTGGATGTCTGGAGAGAGATGATTTTATTAATAAAATTACCCAGAATTATTGCACACCATGAAGCCAGAGAACAAGCCAAGACAATTAATAGAGGCTGCTGGTGTTGCTAAACCCATTTATCGCTGAAGGTATCAAATACTTTAATTAGGGCAATATAGGATTAAATACGACCAGCATGCTTTTTATCACCAGTAACCATTTAAAACGGAGACTCCCCCTAACCCCGCCTCCTCTCCATCGTCTCTATCTTCTCTAAGTCAGGAAGGATGCCAAGAATATAGAGCTATTATTCTGCTAATGAAACATGTTTTTTTTTTCTCTGCTTAAATGGTTCCTGTCTGAGCTATAAACTGGCAGTTTTGCTACATACATTTGGATAATGAATTCCCCTGCTCTTCCATGAACTGCTTGACTCATATTACTTAAGCAGGGTTTTTTTGTAGCCAAAAAATGCTGTGTATATTATTTGATAAAGTAACAGTTCTGCCTATTCACGGATCCATTCATTTATTCATTCATAAATTTTAATAAATCATAAATGAAACAAACAAACAAACAAACAAACAAGTAAAATAGAAAGGAATTAAATGTATTAATACTAGAAATATTGCCAGATAGCCTACACACAGGTTGAGGGAAAGCAGGACTTATGCACACCTTTCCCAACCAAACAGAACTCAGACATTTCTGCACTTAGAGACCACATTAGTTCTCTAATGCCATCTCTATTAAAATTTATTCATCCTCTAATCTGGCATTAGAATTCTCCACCATACAGTCGTTCATAATCAAAAAAAAATTATTTATTGTATACTGTATATATCTGTATTATATTTTGCACGGGTGACTCAGTCGTGGGTGTTTCACCTGCCATGTGGAAGGCCTGGGTTCAATTCCCAGATAGTGCCCAAACCCCAGCCACTGGATGCAGTGCTGGTCCCGAGACTGGATAAAATGAGAAGGTTGCATCAAGAAGGGCATCTCGCATAAAACCTGTGCCAAGCTTTTATGTGCGGACTGTGTGGTCCGCTGTGGCGACCCCATGCCGGGAGCAGCCGAAAGACCAACAACAACAATCCTTATTTTATGCAGTTTGAATGTACAGTGGAACCTCGCAAGTATTGGTTTATGAGTGCCAAGTATCATGTATCACACATGCGCTCTTGTTTTGACACCGAGCATCACATGATCACAACGGAGCCAATGATTTTTCTCTCTCTTGCACTGTGGAGTTGTGGGAAATCGTCTCCCCTGCTGGGTATTAGTGCTAGTCTCTTACTGGTATAATCAACGTCTCCCTCTCTGTTTTAGCGTGTCTCCTATGTGTGTGCGCGCGTAATTTGACACCGACACACACTCTCTCGCCTTTTCACCCCACTCCCCGGCTTCACACGCACATACAGACACACACTCTCTGCTTTACACAGAAAACTCAGCTCTGTCGCAATACTTTTCAAAGGTAAAATGCTGGTTTATTTGTTATTTTTGTTACTTTAGAGCAGTGATTTTGTTAGTATGCGATCACACGAGTGTCATTAGAGAGATTTCTTTTTTTCCGTTAAAACAGTGTTTGTTGTACTGTGTAAGACGAGGCGAGGGAAGAGGCTGATTCCACACACACACACACAAATACACGCAGCCTGCGCGCACAAACGGAATCACTTATCTGTCGGGTTTTTTAAAAACTTTTTTTAAAGGTAAAGTGCAGGTTAATTTGTTTTATTTTTACTTTATATATTGTATTAATTTTTTTTTCTCAGATTTTCTCCCTAATTTAGTCATGTCCAATTCCTCCCTGTCACTAGGGGGCACCCACATTAAGGGTACTACTACCACTCAGCCGGGAGGGCCGAAGACTATCACGTGTTTCCTCCGAACCACATGATGCCACCCGACCGCATCTTTACGAACTGCTTGCTCACGCACCGTTGGGGGTGGAGTAACACACTCGGAGGACAGTGCTATCCGCTCCTTCCGCTTGCGTGAGCTCACAGACGCCCCTGATTGGCTGTAGAGTCGTGATTAATGTGGGAGCACTAAGTACCTCTCATCCCTCGCCTCTGAGAGAGCTTGGCCAATCAGCTCTCTCTAGACCTCCGGGTACGTGAGGTTACAGCATCACCCGGGAATCGAACTCACGATCTCCGGATGATAGGGCGAGCGCTTTACCACTGCGCCACTTGGAGGCCCCGTATTAATTATTTTTATGTATTTATTTTTTTGGGCTGTGGAACGAAGTATTTGAGTTTTTATTATTTTTTATGGGAAAATTCGATTTGGTTTATGAGTATTTTGGAATATGAGCCCACTTCCGGAACGAATTATGCTCATAATCCAAGGTTCCACTGTATAGGGTTTTGGAAAAAGTAAAAGTGAATAGCTATAAATTAACTTAATAATCAGTCACAGGTGGAAAGTATTACCTCCCAGCTTCCCCAGCCACTCTCTTTCTGCAGGTGATGCTCAATCATACCCCCACGGCCACAGACCCCCCATAGCCAGAGCGCCAGAGCGCTGCCTGGCTTGGAACAGCCTGCCATACCCCATCCCCAACCAAGTAGAGGGGAAAATTCAACTCCTATTGCAACTTGGCAACCTGTGAGAGGATAGAGGTAGTTTGATTTATATTTTGTCCTAGCTCTGCCCTCTTGGGAGCTACAGTTGTTAGGGACACAGATGCTGTCCCCTACACTGTTTTAAGAGATTGAAGTGTTAAATTTGAATTGCATCACCTCTATCTGTTTACTTAACTTTATAGTTGACTTCTTTTACTCTCAGTTTGACCTCAAAAGCCAAAAGTAATTTGGTACATAATCTGGAAAAGGTAAGAATATGAGAACTTCCTCTCCAAATACAGATTAATTTACCAGATGAATCAAACCGAGCACAGGGATTAAAAAATTGTGCACACGGTTTAATAAACTGAGGTGTGTTTTTCTTAGCCCCACCTCCGTGAAAATGGCGTATTCAGAGAAAGGCTTGCCTTATACAGATTCTAAAACTTATCTCTGGAATGGAAGAGATGGAGAATTTCCTTATCATAAAAAATTGTTAGATTGTTTTTTTAATGACTCTATACACAACCCATGATTTGTTTATGATATTTTACAAATGGAATCATTTTCTTTGGTATTTTTATAGAATATTTAAATTTTATATTTTATAAAAATGGACCACTACCAGTACTGATTCCAGTTTGGGTTTATTCAGATAGATGTAATTTTGTAACATAGCAAGTTTATATCAGGCACATTAAATGCAAACTATCTTGCATTATTATTATTATTATTATTATTATTATTATTATTATTATTATTATTTATTTTATAATTTATTATTACATCAGCCCTATGTCACCATAGTGTGTGAAGTGCACTCTTGTTTTCCTTAGGATAATTTTTTTTCCCCACCCTTTTGGACATTTCGGGGGTCTTAACATGCTCAAAAACTCATGAAACTTGGCAGACAGGTTGGAATCTGCTGCCATCAGGATGCCTGAGAGTCTCGTGGCCCAGGTGCCCCCACACAAGATTTTGCTGCCTAGCTTATACACACTTTCACGTAGGCACACGAAACTCGGTACACATTTAGAGCTCATCGAGCCGAGCAACTTTCGCAACTTTCACGTTCGCAAAAATGCACCCGATGGATTTTGATATACTCCTCCTAGGGAAATTATACAATCGCTACCAAACTGGGCCAAAGAGATCTAAAGACATTGCGGATGCAAAACTGCGGAAGGATTTTTGATATCTCAAATGGGTCAGCCGTGCTAATGTCTTACACGTACGCTAAAAAATGATTAATAACTTTCTGTGCGGCATTATATTGAGTGACATTATATTCAGTGACACTTTCTGTGACATCACACACACATGCATGCTGCATGCGCATACACAAACACACTCATACATCACACACATGCACACATACATGTTACATGCACACATACACCCATGTTACAAATGTTTACACTGACGCACACACACACCACACACACACCACTCTCTCACGACGCACACACACATACACACTAATGCACTCAACAAATATTTAGGGCCCAAACTGACATTAGCCCTGTTTTAACACACAAACACATCTCACACACTAACACACACAACACTAATGTTAATACATACAGACTCAAACCATACACACAAACAAGCACAAACAAGCACATTTACTCGTCACACACAGACTGACACATCTACACGTCACACACCTCTCTCACTCACACTAACCCTTACACACTAATGCACACACACACACACGAATGCATGCTGCATGCACACACACAAACACACTCATACATCACACACATGCACGCATACATACACCCATATTACAAATGTTTACACTCACGCACACACACACCTCTCACGATGCACACACAAAACACACCACACACACATACACACTATCTAAATAAACCCAAACTGGAATCAGCACTGGTAGTGGTCCATTTTTATAAAATTCAAATATTCAATAAAAATACCAAAGAAAATTGTTAAGTAAACTGCACACCTATTATAGTAATCCGTGCACATGGTTTAGTATTCAGTGCGCACTGTTTGTTCGGTTTGTTATTTTTTTTTAACCACATGACTCCTAGGGGGCCATCAGCACTAAGGTATCATAATACTACCGTATCGAGGGTAATGTAATGTAAGGATACTGATTAGTGCAAATCATTTCCTCTTAAAAGGGTCTTTGGAGACACCACATACTAGTTTCATTTAAACCCATCAACACGCTGAGTCAGAGAATGTCCACGCAAAAGAGAGGACATTGAAACATAAGAAGCAAACTAGTGTATATTGAAACACATTGAGCCAAACTAGTTTATATATCAAGAATCAGCAGTTAACCCAAATTTAAAAAGACACAACACATATTTGAGGATAACAATGTCCACATTTTGGACATAGAGGATTGATGGTTTGAGAAATAAGTGAAAAAATCCTTTCCCTCAAAAGAGGTAGAGGTCTCAGACATGATCTGTTTCCCATTGTCTATGCTGCCTTTTTATCCATCCCAATTCAAGTTTGAGAACAATTCACACATCCACCAGGGAGACCAAACCTCTCCACTCTTTGCTTTCACAAGGGAGGCATGGGACGTGTGATGATCACATCCTAATGACTCTCCCCCTACTCTCACCTTCTCTATTGTCCATCAAACAGCCTGATCAAGGCAGTTGAAAAACAGCCTAGAGGATATTTATGGGGTCCCTTACCAACCTTTCTCAGACCAAAGAAGCTGCTTGGATGAATAGTAAAACTATTGAACCAACAAAAAAGGAAGTTCAGTTGTCATAGGTACCCAAGATGAATACAAATGACAATATTCTGTATTATCTTTTAATATATTTTGTAACTGCCTCTTGTAGGTAAACAAAATTTCTTTGCATGTTTAAGAGCACCTAAGTAGTACCATTTAAATAGGAGTGCATGTAAATGTGTGTATGCGTACAGTATCAGCACAAACACAGTTAAGTTTAATGGAATGAACTTTTAACTGGAATAGTAACTGTCTGCAGCACTCGATACAGTTTTCTTGGAAGGAACACAAACATAATGTTAGAAAAACTGACATCTAATTGAATGAGTTTCAAATTTTTATTTGCGTTACAATGAGCATAAACAAAACATTTGGTTATTGAAACTGATTTCTGTTGCCAACAAACTGAATGTTAGCTAATCTTAGATTTCTATAATAAATAATGCAAAAGTGAATTCAGAGTAAGCTGCGCAGAAGTAAATGTCTCAATGTGGTCACAGAACGGCTCTTTTCCCCATAACACTCTTGTGCTCAATGGCTCTTGCCAAAGCACTACTCCGAGTCTGAAGGAAATTTCTTTAAAAATTATTTGTGCAGGTAAATCTTAATGAATTGAAAAGCCCAACGTAGTACAAATAGGTGGCCTGCGCAGCTGGTTCTCATAAGCACACATTTATCATGATACCGGTCACAGTAATTGATTTGTTAAATAACTTTATTTGGGAGAGTGGGGGTGAGAGACAAGGAATAAGATGGTCCATGCTTGTTGATACAGTGGTACTAGCATCAGATACTGAATTTAAAATATAAAAAACAAGTCTTTGTCCAGAATTATAGATGTCTTTAAATATTTGACAAGAAATAATAAATGTTATAGTTCCACCCTCAGCTAAACTCATTTTAAATAACGTACAAAGGAAGAATTTCTATTATCCACAGTGCATCCTGAAGCTACCCATGTGGTTAAAGCTACAGTGTGTGCATGTGATTTTTATTTTTATTTTTTGCACAAAATAAAGGTTAAATTGAGGGAGGAAAAAATACTTTAAGGTATAATGTTGCCCTGATAATCGTGCAATAGTAATTCATAGTCAGCACTGTGTCAAGGATATCGGGTCGAAATTAGCACCTCATATGCCAACTTATCATATCTAAACTAGGCATGGTGACTGACAAGAGATGACAGCTAATCAGGAGAAAAAGAGTCTGTGTGTGTGTGTGTGTGTGTGAGAGAGAGAGGGAGAAAGATAGAGAGAGTCATAGAAGTCAGAGTCTGATATCATACTGTACTAGAAAAGGAAAAAGAATCGGCGATTGTGACTTGCCTAGTTATATTGAATGAGAGCCAGTGCTCTTTGCACACTTTGATCCTGATTTTTTTATTTTTATTATTTTTTTTTTACTTCTGATGAAAGTACAGTATTAGCTAATGTCCCAACACCATTTGGGTCAGGATAAAAACTTTTTGAGATGTTTTATTCTACAGTACCAGTTTTCTGCTACTTGGCTAAGATTGACAATTTAATTAAATAGATTAAATAGATAAAAATAATATTTTTATCTATATGAACATTTTAGGGTACCTTCCCATGGTTGGGTTTGTTGTTTTCTCTGTATACAAAATTTTGAGGTAAATGTTTGAGGTTTCTTAATTAATTTGCTAAAAGATGACATACCTGTTTATCGCCTCAAGGAGTGTTATATAAAATTCATATTTCATATGACATTGAATAATGAAAGTCCTTCACTCTGTCAGTTTTTATGTATGTTCTGTGAGTGTGCAAAATACAAAATTAAGTATCTTCTGTGAGAGTTTCCTTTTTGGGTTTTTCTGAGGTATTGTATAGTTGATGGCACACCAGTTATTTCCGCAGTCTCGCTACCCGAGGCATCATACTGGCTACAACTGCTGTGTGCGGCAAAACATGATATCTATTTATACTTTATTGATATCCTTAGGATAGGATATAAGTTTGCAGAACACAGGTAGTTCACAATGCGGGATTTCTCTGTAAATGTGGCAAACCTTGTGTCCAAAAAGGCATCTTTAAAATTGCTTACAAACTTTAAAAGTATATTGGTATGCTGTTTTGTTAACACTAACACACTGCAGTATGATGCATCGTCTCTGGAGTAGGCAGGAAATTTTACCCCATGCTTGATATGTACACATATTTCAAGAGACTAATAATTGTATTGACATGTCTAAATGTCTTGTCATTTATATAAAAAAATCAGAATTTCATTGTTTTTCAATATGTTCATGATAACTAATGATGACACCAAATGTGCGTTGTAGTGATATTAACATATTTATGATGCAGCAATTCAATTAATTTTTATTATTCTTTTTTTTATTATTTATTATAATTTTTTAAATTATATTTTAATTATTCTAATCATCAGATCATTTCATCCCTTGTGGATACAGTATTGGCCATTATAATCTCAATACCAACAATTTTTAGGTGATCCTTTTATAAGGCATTTGCTGCAGTGTGAAAGATACTACTGTAGCACCATCCGAACAAGAGAAAGCTACTGTCAAACATTAAAAGTGGAAAGCTGAAGTTAACATTATGGATTATTATATTACATTATGGAATGTTCTGAGAACATTATAGGAATCTTTTCTTAATTACACCTAACAGGACATGGATAAATTCATACTATTTGTCCAACCACTTGTTGCTGCTTACATTTACATTTAGGCATAAGTTTACATCACTGGATAGATACTTACACTGGGTTACTAGGTTACTACTGTAACTACTGTTAGTGCCATCAGTCAAACACAGCTGAGAAGATTATTTATTTATTTATGTATTTATTTAATTTTGCTTACAATTCTCTGCATACAATTGTATAAATATTTTATACAATATTCCCAGAGAATGGTACAAACAGAAGATGACAAAATATTTTGGATGTGTTCCTTATGTTATAAAATCAAAAATTTTAGATAAGAATTTAAAGACATGCCTGTTATTGTGGCAATAGATAGAAGTAACCTGGCGTGGCATTAATAGTATGTGCCATGCAACACAGAGGAAGTAATATTATATGCACACAATTTATTAATTGATAACTTTTTCATGTAGCTTTTGATTTGCAATGAAATGGTTAATTGTTTCAACTTCAATAAAAACCTTATCCTGGTTAGGTCGTGGTCTGAAGCCAATCCAGGAGTGCCCAGGATGCAAGTGCCCAGGATGTGGTGTTCACATTTCCTTCTCTGTGAAAGCTACATCCAAATAAAGCATTTCTCGATGCATATCGTATCATATCTATTTTTACAGAAGTAAAATGAAGTCTTGTGTGTGCTGACCAATAAAGAGGCATCTTTCTGGACTTTTATAGACATACAACTATTTATTCTATTACATGTTAAGCTAACATGAGCTTAAAACAGAGCATGTTATAAAATAAATGTAACACTTTCTATAGCAATGTCTGCTATATAATGTCTGACTATTGTCAATAATTGATTGCAGCGACTAATTTTAACAGAGATTGGTATTTTTTGTGGAATGTGCCCATTAGCTGGGTATGAAGGTGCAAGGTGTCTGGTTAACCGTTAAACACTAGCAGCCAGGGGAAAAAAGATAGACCCTCCATATTCTCTAAGTTTAAAATCTCATGCTCAGACAAGACATCTGTCCTCCCATTTAGAACAGATAAATGTATGCACAAATGGCAGTCAGAGGCAGGGAAAGGAATAAAGAGGCATGATTTAGAGTTGTGTGACATCATGACATCCTAACTTTCAGTCATTCTAAAAGCTAAAATCATGCACATTTTCAGCATTATTTGTAATCCAGGCTTCATACGAATGCTGATTGGTTAAAGCAAAGCGGTATGTTTGGTTATACAGTACACACCAAAAGTTTGGACACACCTTCTTATTCAAAGAGGTTGAATTTGTATTATGGCAAGAAAAAAAGCAGCTAAGTAAAGAAAAACGAGTGGCCATCATTACTTTAAGAAATGAAGGGCAATCAGTCTGAAAAACTGGGAAAACTTTGAAAGTGTCCCCAAGTGCAGTCACAAAAACCATCAAGCGCTACAAAGAAACTGGCTCACATGCGGACCGACCCAAGAAAAAAAGACCAAGAGTCTGCTGCGGAGGATAAGTTCATAATATACAAAGAGGATATAATTTTTATATAATATATAAAGAGGATAAGTTTCCAGCCTCAGAAATCGCAGGTTAACAGCAGCTCAGATCAGAGAGCAGGTCAATGCCACACAGAGTTCTAGCAGCAGACACGTCTCTAGAACAACTGTTAAGAGGAGACTGTGTGAATCAGGCCTTCATGGTAGAATATCTGTTAGGAAACCACTGCTAAGGACAGGCAACAAGCAGAAGAGACTTGTTTGGGCTAAAGAACACAATAAAGAACACAATAAAGAAAACTCTTTGGATGACAAGTTGTGTCCAAACTTTTGGTCTTTACTGTATATCTGATATTTTCATTATACTGTACTCTGTGTATTTCCCCAAATACATTAAAGTTTAAACCATACACTTTTCCTTTATTGCACTTATATTTTCTGTCTTCAACAGGCTGGGGGTCTTGGGATGTGACCTCAGCAGTGGTGTAGTCTATATAAAAATTGCATATGTAACAGTTTACCTCAGAAAATGATTTAAAAAACTTTTCCCTATCATGCTCAAAGGAGGTAGATGTACAAACCATTATTCTACATGTAACACATCTGCTATTAGAAAGACCTATTGAAGATCAGTGTATTTCTGTTTGCAAGTCTATCCTATAGATTTTGAGGAAATGTAACAAACTGGCTGCAGCTGTTTTACATTCACCATTTTTATTAGTGTTAACCTTGAAGATAAGATCAAATATCTATAAACATTCAATTAAAAATGTATCCTGTATACATGTATGCATATCCTTCACGAAATGTAGTGTAATATACAGTGAAGAAGTGACAAAGTTAAAGATAATCCTCCAAAAATAAGAATTGTCCTAACTGTCCATACAGTATATTCAAGATCATCAATTGGTTCAAGTAATATACAGTGGAACCTTGGATTACGAGCATAATTTGTTCCATACCTGGGCTTGTGTTCCAAAACACTCGTAAACCAAATCATCATTTCCCATAAGAAATAATGGAAACTCAAATTATTCGTTCCACAGCCCCAAAAAATAAATAAATAAAAATAATTAATAAAATCAATTAAATGAAAATAAAACTAATTAATCTGCACTTTACCTTTAAAAAAAGTACAAATAAATCCCGACAGACAAGTGTTTCCGTTGGTGCTCGCAGGCGCCGTGTGTGTGTAATTAGTCCCTTCCCTCGCCTCGTTTTACACAGTAACACTCCTCCTCCCTCTCCCCACCTTTTTAAGTTTCACAACAAACACACACACACACACACACACACACACACACAACGGAAACACCGTTTTAACAGGAAAAAAAGAAATCTCTCTGAGACTGGCATGAGTGCATACTAACGGAATCACTTTTTAAGTTTCACAACAAACACACACACACAAACACACACACACACACACACACACACACACAACGGAAACACCGTTTTAACAGGGAAAAAAGAAATCTCTCTGACACTGGTGTGAGCATACTAAGGGAATCACTGCTGTAAAGTAAAAAATAAATTAAATAATGAACCAGCACCTTCGCGGCAGAGCAGAGTTTCTGTGTGTTTGTGAAGCCGGGGAGGGGGTGAAAAGGTGTCAAAATAAGAGTCGCATGCGTGATACATGATACTCGGCGCTCGTAAACTAATACTTGCTCGGTTTCCAATTAAAAATGTATTAAAAATCTTTCCTCGGTTTGCGGAACACTCGTAAACCACGTTACTCGCAATCCGAGGTTCCACTGTACAACCTTTGTACAAGACTTGTATTGTTTTAAAAAATTTTTCTTCGCCTTGATATTTTAGTTTTGCCCATTTCTTATCTACCAGCCAGTTCTCTCCAATCCAATGCCTGATAATCCTTTGAGACATGTATTTTGCTCTTGTAGGAACATCATCAAGATGGAGATAGCGTGGGATTATTAATTAGGGAACTTAAAAGGAATCAAAAGGAAACTGAAAACACAAACAGAGCTCCGCCATCTACGCGAGAACAGACGGGGCTCTGGAAACTAAAGCAAAAACTTTTATCCGAGGACTTATGAGAGAAAGTTATGTTTCTTTTGTGCTGTGCACTATTAACTTGTACTGAGCATGCACGCTGAACTGACGCGTACCGCTCTCTCTCTCGCCATGGGGCTTTGCCTCTGTCTCTGAACAGCACACTTTGTCTGTCTGTCTTTCTTTTATTTTCTGACTTTCTTTAATTTTCTTTCTTTCTTTCTTTCTTTCTCTTTTCTGTCCTTTTCTTTTCTTTGGTCTTTGTCCCTGATACCTTACCAGTGCTACCTAAATGATCGCACGAAGGTATCAGGACCCTTAAATAAACATGCCTTCATGTGCGGCTCGTTCAGGATGATTACGCCGTCACAGTATCCCCCCCCCCACGGACGGCTCCCGACGTCAGAGAGTCAATCTGGACCCCACAAAACTCTTTAATAGGTTTGGGGTCCAGTGTATGCCGAACACGGAGCACTCAATCGCCTGGCGGTCCGCCGCTCGGTCAGTTGCATGGAGTTGCATGGTGTACACCGGTTTGACTCTGCCAGATGGAAACCCGGAAGTGGCTTGCGCCTCGAGCTGCCCAACAATCTGCTCGAGGCGCTTATTAATCCCACACATCTCTGAAATTAAAATGGTTAGGGCTTCCTCGTGCTTATCACAAAAGCACTCTCACTACCTCCTATTTTGTTGACCCCCTCTAAAGCCCTGCGTCAGGGTTCTTATCATTAAAAACATCTTGTGGTGTGGCTCTTCATACCGCATCACGTAACAGAATGATCGCACCACCAGAAGAGCCGAGCACGGAGCACTCAATCACTCAGGCTCTTAACACTGAGCCTGGCGGTCCGCCGCTCGGTCACCATGGGTGGGTGTATGGGGGGAAGGTGCAGTGTGTACACCGGTTTGACTCTGCCAGATGGAAACCTGGAAGTGGCTTGCGCCTCGAGTTGCCCAACAATCTGCTCGAGGCGCTTATTAATCCCACACGTCTCTGAAATTAAAATGGTTAGGGTTTCCTCGTGCTTATCACAAAAGCACTCTCACTACCTCCTATTTTGTTGACCCCCTCTAAAGCCCTGCGTCAGGGTTCTTATCATTAAAAACATCTTGTGGTGTGCCTCTCCATAGCGCATCACGTAACAGAATGATCGCACCACCAGAAGAGCCCGCGGGCTTGGAGAGGGTGCAAGAAATAGTTGAGGGTCAAGTGAGAGTGCTTGATAAGCATGAGGAAGACCGAGGATTTATTCAGAGAAGGAGAGTTTGTGCTTTGTGCACTAATAAACGTAAACTGAGCGCACATGCTGGACTGGCGCTTGCCGCTCTCTATTTCTCTCTCTCTCTCTCTCGCCTGCATCTTAAACAAACAGAGGTTGGGGCTTTGCCTCTGTCTCTGAACAGTACACTTTGTCTGTCTGTCTTTCTTTTATTGTCTTTCTTTTTTTCTCTTTTCTTTTCTTCGGCCCTGATACTTACCGGTGCCACCTATATGATTGCAGGAAGGGCCGAGCTATCAGGACCCTTAAATAAACACCTTCAGGTCCGGCTCGTTCAGGCTGATTGGCTGGCAACCGCGTGTTTAAATGGCCGCGCCTTTGAACAGTTTAAGCACAGCCTTGCCCCTTCCGCGACCCGCGTCATTACAGTATGATGGCACTTGCTATAAATACATTAGGACAACTACCACTTTTTTACTTGATTATTTATTCATTTGATAATATTTATTTTTCTTGTTTAATTCCGACCAGACAGTTTCAAATTAAAAGCAAAATATTATTATTTCATGTCATGACAGTTTCTCTCATTCCTACCAATATTCCTCACGTGAAAACACAAGTTGCATCCAAGGC
Source organism: Clarias macrocephalus (assembly GCA_011419295.1). Classification (NCBI taxonomy): domain Eukaryota; kingdom Metazoa; phylum Chordata; class Actinopteri; order Siluriformes; family Clariidae; genus Clarias; species Clarias macrocephalus. The sequence goes on from JAAGKR010005061.1 coordinate 13,284, forward strand.
CAACAACTTTAGGTAAGCTGGGTGGTATTGTAAGATGCACCATAATTTCTATCAAATTCATTAGTTAATTGAAGCGATGTGCCAAGGTGTGTTTTATAGTAGTCCAACTAATCGATTATGAAATTTTTAGCTAGATATTTTTTTTATTATGAAATGGCATTTTGCTATTTAGTTGTTGGAAATAATTAACTTTAGCCATTTAATTAGCATTGTTGACACACAATGTGATGATTAAGATTTTAAGAGGAATTAAGAGTTATAATTCCAAACAGTTGAGTGTGCCTGCCATTGCTTTTTGATGTTTTTTTGAGTGCAGCACGGCGTTTGCAGTAGTCTGGACCAAATAGAATTTGTTCCAAGAGAATTTGGCTCCAGTTCAAATTTAATTGATGACCCCTACAGTATATGAACTGACTTTTGGTTAAGTACATTATACAGTATAAGGGCTATGTAACACAATTCCACTCAAGATGTCAATCAAGTTGTTGATGAAACATATCTTTCAAACATGTAGATAAGAAATATAAATGGCGCTTTCCAGATTTACTTTAGAGGATTTATTGCTGACAGATTCTTCTTGTAGCCTGAGCAAACTTATTTTTCAAACACGAGCAAAGCAGTAAGAATAATACTGATTCTGATTTAAAGCCTGCATTATGGAACCAGGGGCGAAAGAAACACACATAATGCTCCTGAGTTACTGTGAGTCATCCTGACAAGCCTGTAATAGTAATTTACAGTCAGGTTGGCAGGTGTTTTTAGTCACATACGCCATACAGCAGCTCAGATATGTCAAACGTCATCATGCTGCAGTCTTAGAAAAAAAAAAATCAGCATCATACAGATCTAAAGATTTGTGTGCTACATTGTTAGTGTAAACTACATTAATTACGTATAATAGACAATACAGTTTTAGTTAGATAACAAAATTTACAGCATAGACAGAATAAAAATTTAAACATACCACACACTAGGAACCTTTCTCAATTTTTTTATCTTTATTTTACCACACTGCTTTTTCATACCTTTTTTTGTTGTTCGGTTTTTTAAAAAATAGAAAAATGCTAATTGCAAGATGGATTGTTGATGTTTTTTTTTTTCCGGCTGCTCCCGACAAAAGGCTACCACTGCAAACAATCCAATCCATACATTTGACTTGGCACAGGTTCTATGCCAGAAGTCTTTCGTGACACAACCCTCCCATTTTTAAATCCATTTTAGGACCAGCACTAAAAATGTTCTCTATTCAGTGGCTGGGTATTGAACCCAGAACTGCTACATGGTACTGTAGATGAGCTACCAAGGCCCACCTATTTCGAGCTAGATAACTCAGGAAATTTATGCAGTTTGTCCCCATAATTTGTTATTTTCCCACAGCATGAGTACATTTACACAACATTAAAATTAAAATTTTAACAGGTATTGACCAGAAGACTGTGAGATAATAACAGAGTACAACCAGCAAACAGAACAGTCTAGCCAGATGATGTTAGTTTGTTAGCCAAAATCTATTCTGTATGATACTATTACACTGCTTTTTTAAATTCTCATAACTTTGTGTAATATTGAGCACATGATGGGCAGTAGCAGATAATTACATCATGTCAGTCCGAAATACTTGGGCTGTGTGAAAAATCATACACTACCCTACTCAGTAGTAATTAGTATGCCAGTAAACCACTGCTGTCATTACTATTTAGGTGGGCCTACATTTTTTGTGAGAAGTTGCAAAAGTTTAAGATGCAGAAAAATGACAGTGCATTCCATATTATGAAATATTTTTCCCCAAACAGTGCACATTATCATTTTTCTATCATGAGGACATTTACCCTTAAATGTCCAAATCCTAGATCTAGCAGAAACTAGATTACTGATTCTGATGGTTTTCTGAGATTTTGTGAACATGTTAATTACCTTTGTCACTTTAATTATAACAAGTGGATGTGACACAAAGCATTAGCCATGTTTAGGGCGTCCATTGGCTCATGTTCCAAATTAAACCATTTGACCACTGATATCTACAGTTTTCACTTTATTCCTTAAGAAACCTATTAAGGTTTCGGGACGTGCAACTTCAGAATGTGGCAGACTTCAACAGCAACAAATAAATGAAAGTCAGAGCACATTGCACCTGTGACATACAGTTTATGATGCCTTTCTTTTCTAGATTAATTACACACTTTTACTTATAAAAATGCAAATCCCTTTATTTGGTAGCCCCAAAATATTTTACTGATTTCTTATAGTAGCAAGCTCAGCTTAGGCAGGCCTGCTAAATACCCAAACTGACTAGTATCTCAGCTGTATAAAGTGTAATGTAATGAATATTATTCTTAATAAATCATAAGAGATAATAGAAAACGTCTCGGGTTACTTTGTTGTAACCCTGTTCCCTGAAATGAAGAACGAGAACGAGGGAACGAGATGCTGCGTGAAAATGCAACGGGAACATCTCTTTGTTCTCCGGTTGTGAAGCATGTGTGCATCAAAAACGCCAAAATTTTCCCCAAACAGTGCACATTATTATTTTTCTATCATAAGGACATTTACCCTTAAATGTCCAAATCCTAGATCTAGCAGAAACTAGATTACTGATATGGTTTTCTGAGATTTTGTGAACATGTTAATTATCTTTGTCACTTTAATTATAAAAGGTGGATGTGACACAAAGCATTTGGCCAAAAACTTAACTTAACCGGGCCATTGGTGGCTCAGAGGGTTAAGGCACTGAGTTACTGATCAGACTGATCATAACTTGAGCCATTTAATTATCATTGTTGACACACAATGTGATGATTAAGATTTTACGAGCAATTAGGAGTTAGAATTCAGCTGAGGGTGCCTGCCATTGCTTTGTGATGTTTTTTGGGAGCAGGACCAAACAGAATTAGTTCCAAGAGAATTTGGCTCCAGTTCAAATTTAATTGATGATCCCTACAGTATATGAACTGACTGTTGGTTAAGTATGTTATACAGTATAAGGGCCATGTAACACAATTCCACTCAAGATGTCGATCATGTTGTTGATGAAACATATCTTTCAAATATATAGATAAAAAATATAAATGCCGTTTTCCAGATTTACCTGAGAGGATTTATTGCCGACAGATTCTTGTTGTAGCCTGAGAAAACTAACAAACAGAAGGTCAGCGGTTTGAGCCCCAGCTCCACCAGGTTGCCACTGTTGGGCCCTTGAGCAAGGCCCTCAACCCCATCTGCTCAAAAACTTATCTTAAATACCCTGTCAATCATATGAATAAACCAGAGAGAACATTCATACACATCATGCATGCTGTGTGTATGTGCATGTGTTTCTGCTCATATGCCTCTCTCTCGGTTTGGTGCCATTGCCAGCCAGGAAGTGATTTGAGGTGTGGTAAACACTTCATGCAATTCTTCCACCATTTTTACATTTACCACCAAAATTTATTAATTAAAGGACTTTCCAGTCCTAAATAGCAATGGCCTTTTTACTTGTATCACTTTATTCAATGTTGGCTACTTTTGGAAATGGGAGGATGGTGGGGTCAGCAAATATAATTTATTCCAATAATAAATTATGCCCAGGCAATATTCCAAGCTAGCCATGTTTAGGGCGTCCATTGGCTCATGTTCCAAATTAAACCATTTGACCACTGATAACTACAGTTTTCACTTTATTCCTTAAGAAACCTATTAAGGTTTCAAGACGTGCAACTTCAGAATGTGGCAGACTTCAACACCAACAAATAAATGAAAGTCAGAGCACATTGCACCAGTGATACACAGTTTATGATGCCTTTCTTTTCTAGATTAATTACACACTTTTACTTATAAAAATGCAAATCCCTTTATTTGGTAGCCCCAAAATATTTTACTGATTTCTTATAGTAGCAAGCTCAGCTTAGGCAGGCCTGCTAAATACCCAAACTGACTAGTATCTCAGCAGTATAAAGTGAAATGTAATGAATATTATTCTTAATAAATCATAAGAGATAATAGAAAACGTCTCGGGTTACTTTGCTGTAACCCTGTTCCCTGAAACGAACAGTGCACCTGCAGGTTATAAATAGAAGTGAACCGGAAGCATCCTCAGGTCAATTTTGTCTAAAAGGACATCCAGCCACACCAGCAGTGCGGCATCAGAACGCAGCATCTTGTTCCCGCTTTTTCAGGGAACAGGGCTACAGCAAAGTAACCCGAGACGTTCCCTTTCAAAAGCTACACTCAATGCTGTGTGAAAATGCTATGGGAATGAGAATACTAACGCAGCCGCACTGCAAGTGTCTGGACCCCCAGGTTGTGTAGCGTGTGCGCACAATGGCCAAAGAGGTCTCAGACCTAACCGAGCTCGGAGTAGCATTGACATCCAGACTATAAAATCTAACAAATGTGTGTGGAGAGGTCTAGCCTGCTGCATCACACACTTGCTGCAAGGGGACACCTCTTGCCAGAGCAATTGATGAGGCAATCCCTCTGGTCGAATGAGCCCTGCTTCCCAGAGGCGAAGTGTGACCACACGCCGTGTAGGCAAGGGCAATAGCATCTCTCACCCAATGTGACAGCGTCTGTCTAGTGGCGGCCGCCCTCCGGTTGCAACCCCCATAGCAAGCGAAAAGCTGCTCCGATTTATGCCACTGGCTAGTGCGGTGGATGTAAATCCGAAGAGCACGTACTGGACACAGTAAGTGAAGTCTTTCCTGCTCCGGAGCTGTAAAAGGCGGAGGACAGAAGGCTTCGAGAATGACTGGGTACATGGTCGAGAATGGAACTTTCGGAAGATAGTTCTGGTGAGGATGCAGAATAACTTTGACTAGCCCAAGGGCAAAGTCTAGGCAGGATGGGGAGACTGACAAAGCCTGCATATCTCAGTTCTCTTCAAGAAGTAGAAAATAAGAAAAACCATCAAGCCTGACAGGCACTGACTCCAGTGGTTCGAAAGGGGTGTTGACCAGACTTTCGAGCACAATAGCTAAGTCCCACGAAGGGACCGTCGATCTAGTGGGCGGCCTCAACTATTTAGCTCCATGAAAAAAAAGAGCAACTAAAGGGTGCTTTCCCACAGAAACCCCATTGGTCAGAACGTGACAAGCCGAAATAGCGGCTACGTACGTTCTGAGAGTACTAGGCCATAAGCCCGAGGACAACTTTTCTTGCAGAAACTCCAGCACTGAAACAATTCAGCAGTGAACTGGGTCTACATGTTTTGTTATGCACTAACTTTCAAATACACTCCATTTGAGGGCATAAGTTCTTCTAGTGGAGGGAGCCCTAGCACTTAGAATAGTTTTGATTATGCTGGCTGGAAGACCAGCATCTCTCAAACGTGAAGGTTCCAGAGCTCGAGCCGGGGATGAAATATTGTCCCCTGCGCCTGAGACAGAAGGTCCCTCCTCACTGGAATCACCCAGGGTCAGCCGTCGAGGAGAGATATTGGATCCGAGAACCACACTCTGGTCGGCCAATGAGGCGCTATCAATAAGAGGCGCAAACCCTGTTGACGGACCCTCGCCAGGACTCCTGGGAGCAGAACTATTGGAGGAAACGCATAAAGGCGTAAACTGGGCCACGTGTGGGCCATCGCGTCCAGCCCCAGGGGAGCTGGAGGAGTCAAACAGTAGTAAAGGGGACATTGTGCTGCTTCTTGCGAGGCAAAGAGATCCACCTCTGCTACATAAAACCTTTCCCAGATTTGACTGACTACTTCGGAGTAGAGTTTCCATTCCCCATGTGTCACAGCTTGTCTGGATAGCAAGTCCGCTCCCACATTTATATGCCCCGGAATGTAAATTGCCCTGAGGGACAGGAACTTGTCCTGTGCCCAAAGCAGAACCTGGTGCGCTAGCTTGTTCAAGCGGCGCGAGCGCAGTCTACCCTGATGATTTATGTACGAGACTACCGTAGTGTTGTCCACCCGCACTAGAACATGGTAGCCTCTCAACTAAAAAACAAATACAGAGCCATCCTTTCGAGGCAATTGATGTGCCACGCGAGAAGATGACCTTTCCAGCTCCCTTGTCTTGGACAGCCATCTAAGACCGCACCCCAGCCCGTGAGGGAAGCGTCTGTCGTTAGCATTTTGCGACAACAAGACGGACCTAACGTGGGACCCAAAGTCAGAAACCGGGGTCTGAACCACATAGAAAGGGTACGAAGCCCCCAGCGCGTAACCCTTATTTGCCTCTGGGGATTGGCTCTTGAGTGAAATCCCCTGGCTCTTAGCCACAACTGAAATGCTCTCATGTGCAGAAGGCCCAAAGGTATCACCGTGGACGCAGCTGCCATGAGGCCTAGAGATCTCTGAAAGTGATGAACAGTCACCTTCTGGCCTAACGTGATTTTCTTCTGGGTGCTGGGAATGGATTCGACACGAGCAGGAGACAGCTGTGCCCGCATTGTGATGGAATCCCATGTGACACCCAAATATGTTGTTCTCTGAACTGGAAAGAGAACACTTTTCATGGCATTGAGTCTCAATCCTTAAGAATGAAGATGAGCTAGGATGACACCCTCAATGTCGAAGCGCTAGCTCCTGAGATCAGAATCAGCCAGAATCAGCCAGTTGTCTATGTAATTCAAAATGTGGATGCCCTGGAGTCGTAAAGGAGCCAGGACTGCATCCATGCATTTTGTATATGTGCAGGGTGACAGAGCTAGGCCAAATGGAAGGACCTGATACTGGTAAGCTTCGCCCCCAAACGCGAACCTCAGGAACGTCCTGTGTTGTGGCAATATTTCTATATGGAAATATTGTCACAAACCAATCTTCTGGTTGGATTTGAGAAGCAATAATTTTGACAGTCAACATTTTGAATCTGAATTTCCTGAGATAGCGGTTCATGCCGCGAAGATCTAAAATCGGACGCAACCCCCAACCCTCCTGGGAACCAAGAAATACCGGTTATAGTAGCCTGACTCTGACTGGGAGGGGAACATGTTCTATGGCCCCTCTGCCCAGCAAGTCAGTAATTCCTGGACCAGCAGATGTGCTCATTCTAGTTTCACGGAAGTGGAGACCACGCCGTTGAAACGCGAAGGACGATACGCAAACTGAATCCTGTAGCCTCTGTCTACAGTCCTTTGTACCCAAGGAGATACGCCTGGCAGTAGTGTCCACGCTGCCAGCTTCTCTGATAGGGGCACAAGTTGTGACACTTCGGCTGGATTGGGGGGTGGGGGAGGGCTGTTCGGTACCCTGAAATGTGGCAGGAGGTGCCCGATCACCCAACATTTTGTTGGAGATCTGTGCTCCCCGAAACACCAGTGGTCGAGACGGGGGCATCAAGGAGGACAGCACGATCCCTATCCTTGATGCCCGTGAGGTTCAGCCACAGATGCCTCTTTGTGGACACCATGGAAGCCATAGAGCAGCCGGGCCGTGTGCATGGTTCGCACATAGAGACAGGTCTGATGATGCCCTCTCATCTACAGCCCCACCAAGTCCTTCAGCAAGTCAGCCTGGTAGGCCTGCAAAAACCGCCATGATGTGCAGTGTAGCACCAGCCTGACCCGCTGCCTGCTTTCCCCACCAAGGAAGATGTGAGTCTACACGGCTTGGAGGGGAGTGTGGTCTTTTTCAGGGAGGATGATGTCCCAGGAAATAGATAGCCCGCGAGTGTCTCTTCTATCTGGGGCATCATCATATAACCATGCGCTTTCGCATCAACGATATTCGAATAAGTCGAAGTCGATGGCATGAAAACACACGATGTGTAAGGCTTGCTCCATGAAAGAGTTAACTCGTCATGGAGGTCACCAAAGAAGGGGAGAGAGAGACGTTGAGGCCCCTCCCCCTGGCCACCCGACAGAAACCTGTCGTCTAATTTTGAGCGCTTGGGTGAATCTTGCTTCTGCGGCCAGTCGATTTGCAACTGCTCCAGTAATTTCCCATACGCTCTCTCACTACTAGAGGAGTGTTGTGAGGAGGCTACTTCCATGGAAGCAAGAGAGGAAATCTCTTCTGCCCCTTCAAAGAAGCGCCGGAGCGCACTTGAGAAGTGGACGCTAAAACTTCCTGATCCGGGGAAAGCGCGAGAGAAAGGGGGAATTCCGTCTCATGCGTGTCTGCCAGATCAACATGCGAAACCCAGGAAGCCGCACGTGAAGCACTTTGATATGGAGGACATCACAATACTCACAACCTTCCTGAAGCCAAAGGAGAGTGTGTTCTTTCCCCAATCACTCAAAACAAAATTCATGGAGATCACCCTCTGAAAGAGATCTATCACACAGAGGCACGCATCTCTTAACAAACTCTGCCATGTCGGTGAGTTAACGCAGTTATTTTCCTTTCCTTCGTAGTTTGCTTGCACATACACACGCAAACACAAAGCGGTCCTTGAAGACAAAAAGATCTGAGGATGTTTCCCGGTTCACTCCTATTTATAACCTGCAGGTGCACCTTATCCGATGACGTCACCTGACCGAGGTTATACACACATGCTTCACAACCGGAGAACAAAAAGATGTTCCCATAGCGTTTTCACGCTTTTTTTTGAAAGGGAGCAGAATCCCTGAACATATAGACATCAGAAAATATCATAAAAAGTGTTAATTATTTTGCTTTTATAAATCAGATTGTTGGAAACTCATTATGTCGACTTTTTCTTTCTGAGGGGACAAGGGTCTTTCAACATCTGCAATAAGCTCCCACTGATGTTTTATCAATCGTCATCACCAGTGTACTTTTTATGCGGTAGTGTGGTAGTCTCAAAAGGAGGGATGCCACGCGATTGGACAAGGTGGTCAGGATAGCTGGTACAGTGGTTGGATTGAAGTTGGACTCTCTTGAGTAAGTGGTGGAGAGTTGGACATTAAACAAAATGCTGTCTATCATGGCTTACTCCAACCACCCACTGCACATATTTTCCTATAAACAGAAGAGTGTGTTCAGAGGAAGACTTCTGTCGCAAAGCTGCTCAACTGACAATCTTAGGAAATCCTTTGTCTCCACGGCCATTCAGCTCTTCAACTACAGGGCCATGGGAATGTGGACTGGGAGATCTAGAATAAGACTTGTCTGCTACATATATCATGCATAACTCTCTCTCATCTGCATATTTTGCCATTATATTAAGATTCATTTTCATTGTCACTTTCATGCTGCTCTTTGCACAAATACTTCGGTATTTGGACAATCGGTGTAACACCCTCGGAGAACAGCACTGTACGCTTCTTCCGCTTGAGTGAGCTCACAGACGCCTGTGGCTAACTGTAGAGCCGTGATTGATGTGAGCGCAAAGTATCTCTCATCCCTCCCTTCTGAGAGCTTGGCCAATCAACTCTCTCCAGGCCTCCGGCTGCGAGAGGTTACAGCATGACCTGGAAATCGGACTAGCGATCTCTGGATCACAGGGCAAGCACAATAGCGCTGCACCACTCAGAGGCCCCTATCTATCTTTTTAAGGCTTATTGTAAAGATATGCATCAACTTAAATAAATCAATATTCACAAATGGTTTAATGACTGCAAATTTTTCTGCTAGTCTAGTTCATACAGAAGTATCTTTTTTTCTTCATATCTTTATATGCCTTATTTTCAGAAATTGAGAATTCTTTTTTATTGCTAAAATATTCATGCAACAAAAATCATATATTTTCAAAGTGTCATTTTGTTTGACTTGGGGATGATTCCCCATAGTAAGACACAGAGTGAGATATAAGACAAAGAAATGCAATATAGAGGGTTTTGCTTGCAGTTTTCAGACAAATACTTAATGAAAAACCCCCATGGGGTGATAGAATCCTATATTTAATTAAGGATTTATAAAATATTTAATATGGAAGAGAGAATTTTAGCTCTTCATCCATGTCTATTGGGAAACTGGAAGCTGCAATAGAAGGTGAATAATAATGAAGAGAGAGAGAGAGAGAGAAATAGCTGATAGTTGTATTGGGTGGTAGATCAAGGAAAATGGCTTTCAGTGACATTAGGGGGAACATTCTGGCAGATTTAAAAAGGGTTTTTTGAAGTTTGCTCTTAAATTCACATGTTTAGTCTTACTTTTAGCAGGGTCAGGGGAAATTGAAAGAATAGTTCCATTTTCTTTTTCAGATTACCTATATACCTATATAAATACTGCTAGAAGTTTAGAGTGAATGCTAAAAATGAATGCACAGATATCTGGATTTGATCATTTTTTAATAACTCTTATATAATATAACTCTTATAAATATAATTTTTTAAATGTGTGTTGTATTTTAAAATGTATATGTTCCCTTTTGCAGTTTGTAGTAATCTGAGATTTGTAAGCATTTGTTTTCTTATACCAATTTCACTTTTTATTGGCAGATCCACTCAGACTCAGATGAAGGTGATGGCTCCATCAAGTACACTATATCTGGTGAAGGCGCAGGGACAATCTTTATCATTGATGAAATCACAGGGGACATTCATGCCACTGAAAGGTTGGACCGTGAGGAGAAAGCCTTCTACACATTACGAGCGCAGGCTCGAGACCGCCAGAGTGACGCCCCACTCGAACCTGAGTCAGAGTTTGTCATCAAGGTCCAGGATATCAATGACAGCGAGCCCAAATTCCTGGAAGGGCCATACATCGGAAGTGTGGCTGAGCTGTCTCCTATCGGTAGGGAAATAAAAACAGAAAAAGAGAAAAAAAAAAAACTTCTTAACCAATGTTAAGACCAAAGTGGTTTCGTACTAAATTCAACTACATTCATGTACATAGGAAACAGTACATAATGGTTAGTCTGAAGGAATGTTTGCTTCAGTCAGTAATTCCTTACTGGTGTTTCAACAAGTGTAAATGTGCTCAGTTCTGCTGAGAAAAGTTTCATTGTAGATAAGCTCTTGTGTCTGTCTTTACAGCCATCCTGCATTTATTCATGGGATTCTGATTTTCAATTTCCTATTGTATGCTATTTGTTAGTTGTTTATTTTATTATAATAAAATAGGGGCAGGTTACAGTTCTCCTGTTCTCTACATCAGTGAACCTACTGATTGGAATTAATTCCTGCTTCCTCAGCATAGCAGAAGCTGAGCCAGCGGCAGCATTTTTTCTAAAGCAGAAGGAGAGAGACAAAGTGAGGAAGGGAGAGTAGTTAATGTTTGTGCCATCTTCACTTCTCCTCCCCCTTGTTTCTCCACCTCTCACATTAACTCAACACACTGTTCATGTTTTATACATTATACTGAGCAGCAAGTCTAATGAGATAACATCACTGCTTTGTTAGCATTTAATGTTTTGCTCTCTTGCAGAGCAATTGTTAATGTCGTCAATGTTAGCATCTCCATGAAAAGGTCACGCCTCACTGTCAAAGCAAGGCAGACTGATAGCCCAGTCAGACAGAAAGAAGAATAGTTGCCTCACTTTACCTTGACATTCCAAGATGAATGGATATGTTTTAGAACACAATGCTATGTAGTGCTTTGCTTTTCTAGTTGCCTTTTACACAAAGCAGCAACACAGACAGTCAAAAGTCTACTTTGACGCTTTGTCTGCACCTGAAAAATTAAGAGAATATACAGTACCTCAGTAACATCCTTCTTTCATCTCCAGCATCTCTAGTCAAGCTGAGATTCATGTAGCGCTTGTCCATTTATTTTACTATACCAATACTACCAAATAGTATCACAAGTTACATTATTGTGACATAATATTTTCTCACAGTTTGCTTTCATACAATATTTGCACCTTATCCTTTATGTGTTCATCGTTGTCTGCCTCAGTTGAAAAAACTAAAGTTTTTTTTTTTACAAAATCCTCAGTTCAACAGTGAACAAAGCCAGGTACCTGCATCATCACACAACCAGCAACCCAGCTAACTGTCACTGGATTTTCTAATTCACCACACCTATTCACAATTACTGGCAGCTTCATATCCCCACAGCAAACCACAGTTTTTTGTGAAGTCTGCTCCTGCTTTGTGCCAGCAATAATTATAAGCTTTGTTCTGCTATTTGCTATTCTTGGATATGGTTTGTATAAGCTTCAGATTTAATATTTGCTTACTTAGCCCTTTTTCTAATTCACCTGACATTTTGCCCAACTCATGTTCTAAGTCAGTTTTTCCCTTTGGGTTTATCTTCTTTGAGCTTTTAACTCAGTAACTCAATAACTCAAATAGTTGATGGTAGATTGGTGTTCTGGCATACTATCAGCAAAAAATCTGGGTTGGAAAGAAGGTTTGAATTACAAAGGAGCTTTCAGGACAGACATATTTTCTGGCATGCTGTATAACTTCCCAAGTCACATGCATATGCATACATATAAGTTCATGGCAGCACGGTCAATAACAGGGTTACAGAGAACAACATTCTACTATTAATGCTGCAGGCGGTATGAGTAACATTTCATATAGGCACAATAAAAACAACAAAAGAATCATAAAGAAAGTTTGATAGCTTATATAGAAATATATTGTATACCCTAACTTTTTATTTTTGCTGAAGAGCCATGTAGTCCTGTTTTTCCAATCACTTTGTCCAGTTGAAAGTCAATATTGCATCATCACCATGGCCAGGCCCAGGTGTGCTGTGCAGTAAGTCACAGTGGTGTTGGTGCCAAGGCATATTACTCTTTGGAGCTGTTACTGCCAGAAAGACTTGTAAGCAGTTCCGGACTAGCTGTAGTTGATGCACTGTTGTCATCACTTGTCAAAGCAGTCAAGTTTGTTTTGCTTTGACACTTTAAAAAATTATCCATGAATTAACCCAAAATACTCAATAAACCATTGTTAATTTTGTTAATTAACAACTTACAGTCCGTTCAATACCACGTCTAGTTAGTGGTGAGTAGTTCAGGTGGTTGTGTACAAATGTTAAAAAAAAGAAATGTATTGAGTGAATAAAAACACAAAATAGACATTTGTACTATTAATTTTTAGTCCAGGAACTTAAAATAAGTTTCCCAGGAAATAAACTGTTAAAAGACCCATTCTGTTTGAACAAACCATTGTTCCATTCTTGCTCGAATGTGTAGGTTCAACCATTCTTATGAATATGTATGCATGCTAGTGTAAAGCTTTGCAACTAGGTCCTAGATGTGTTGAACATGCCCAAAGTTTATTCAAGCTTGGTCTTTACCTGATACAGCATTTTTGCTGACCATCAATATGACCAGTGAGCATACAAATTGTACTACTTATTGATCAGTGGTGTCTGTGCTGCTTCACGGATTTACAGTATGTCTGTGTCTGTAGCCAAATCCAGCATTGCTTGTAATATATCATTATATCTATAAACCTATTAAGTTGTCAACAGGAAGTGAGTCGAACAACCAACCCTGCATTTTATCAACAGTCCAGGCTGAGGGTAGTGGTGTAATGGTTTGAGGAATATTTCTTTGCCACATGTTAGGCCCCTTAAAACCAATAAACTGGTCTGGTCTGTCTGAGTAGTGTTGCTGATAATATTAATTTTTTTTATAAACTCAATGTTTTGGACAAACAATGCCAAATGAAATGAGCATTTTCTGCAACCTTGACCAACCTACACTACAACTGAATATGTTGTATATCAATATTAGTCAAATTACTGACCTGCAAAGTAAACAACTAAGGCAAGTGCTGAAATTATTGTAATTGAGATATGAACTGTGCAGCCTGGACGGTTAGTGGTGAACCATTAACTTTGTGGAATAAATGTCTTTGGAAAGAAAAGATGATGACCATGATTGTGAATCACTTAAACACTTGGTGAAATGGCATTGTAAAAAAATGCATAGCAGCCATAGCCTTGTACAACAATCCTCCATGATCACCTTTTGCTACCACTTTACTGGCCCTACGATTATTCTATTGACCTTCTCCCTGACACCACCTCATCCAAGGGAGCAACTTTACTCCCTCTTGCATCCAGAGAGAGAGAGGCCATGGAATAATACATTACGGAGTCACTCGCTGCAGAGTTCTTCCATCCTTTGTCCTCTCTCTCTTTTAGAATTTTTTTTTGGTGGAGAAAAAGGATGAGTCTATCAGACTATGCATTGATTACAGAGGACTGAATGAGATCACAGAACCGTTACCCACTCCCTTTGATGACCACTCTCTTTGAATGGCTTTAGGACACTTGTTTTTCCACCAAATTAGGCCCCCCTAAAACTCTGTTCAAATGGAACCACCGGACAGAAAAAGCCTTCAACAAGCTCAAGCATTGATTCATCATGGCTTACGTTCCTGGACCCCTCCCTTCAGTTCATTGTTGAGGTTGATGCTTCTGAGAAAGGAGTAATGTCCCACCTAGAGTAATGTCCCACCTGGGTTATTCTACATCCCAGTCCCAGTTCCAGGACTGGGCACACAGTTCCAAAATGGCGTGCCACCTGGAAGGGGCACCCGAGGTTCGTGCACCCTGTTTCTGATACACCACCATCAAGGAAGACATCAGGAACTTTGATACAGACTGTGATGTCTGTTCCAGGAAATAAAACAACAAATTGTCTCCCGTGGGCCTCCTAAGGGCCTCCTCAATCTTTTGTCCATTGCTGCAGAAGGACATGGCAACATGCACTCAACCAATTGCAAAACTTGTTTAGTACCTTCCAGCTTAAGACCAACCACCACCATTCAGCTGCCCCCAGGTGCAACTTCTAATTTGCACATGACCTTCCACTCAAGACCACATCCAAAAATAAAACAACCAAGATTCATCGGTCCATTCACAAACACCCACACCATTAACCCATGCTCTGTCTGACTGGCCCTACCTTTAGTTAATCCCACATTCCATGCCCTTTGCCCCCACCCCCATTAGCCTCTGTGCTAACTGTCACATCTGCCTCTTGCACGGTTTCAAACATACTTCATCACAATAAACCACGTGGGACTATTTCTTGCCCACGTTGCCCACCTTACTTGGATCCATTAAATCAAACTAAGAACATTTCTACATGCATAATATAATGAGAACTCACAGGATTGGGACTAAACAACTGTGTGACCTAAGAAAACCTCATGTTAGTGAGGATAAGTAGAAGAAAGTCTTCAATTTACTAGGGAGCATAACCACTGGATTTTGGAAAAGTCATGAGTTCTGATGGGTAAGATTGACCATGTTCCAAAGAGAAAAAAAGGAAGCACATGAAATGATGCGCCCATCATGAATATTGCCCTCTGTACAAGCCTCTGGAGACAGGTTATGATCTGTGGTTGCTTTAGTTAGTCAGGTCAAGGCTCGGCAACATTATTTGACTACCTGAATGTGGTGAATGACCATTTTATCATATCAGTAGATTTTATGTCTTCTGATGACCTGACCATATTTTAAAATAACAATGCCAAGATTCATAGGGATCAAACTCTAACCGAGTGGTTCTTGGAACACGAAGAATAATTTCCTCCATGAGGTACTGAATTTAATCCCATTGAAAGGCTTTGGGATGTGTTGAAGTAAACTTTTTGGAGTGATTAGACTCTTCCAATTTCACAGTGAATGCATGCCATAATCAAAGCTAAGGGCAATCCAAGGAAATATTAATTTGTGTTATATAAAATACTGAATAATGCAATATAAATTTTTGGACAAGCAGTGTATATTTGTAATGCATTTAATATGTTTGACAGATTCATGATTATTTGCTAAAAAAATGCACAGTAACTATAACAGGAAAAGTTTTTAGTGTTTTTACTTAATGGTCTAGAATAGTACATATGTACACCACTACATTTAACTTGAAATGAAACACTCTTTAATTCAAGGGGTGTGACAAAACTATGGAATTAACCATTCAGGAATTTCAGCCATTTCATAAACACACCCCCATTTTGTGGACTCATTAATCTCTTGTTATTCCATGAGTAATGAAGAATATGCTATATTTATTATGTTTGCATTTGGTAGCTGTGCACTCGAATTCTCAGCAGGAGGTCCAAAGAGGTGTCTATGCAAATGAAGCTGATCTGAAAAAAGAAACTTAACAGAACTTGCCCAAGAACAGAAAAGCCAGATTACACTTTGCCAGATTCTTTGGACTGATGACACCAAGATTAACTTGTACCAGAAAGATAGGAATAGAAAAGAATTGAGAAAAAAGGAACAACTCATGATCCAAAGCAGAGGTATATTAATACTTTTTTAAATTGTTGAACAACAGTAGCACAATGTGTCAGTAAAAGAGACTAAACGTGACTTTTTTTTTCACCTAAATGCTATTGCCCAATCAATATTTGATATTTCCAAGATTAATTTGTAAAGTAAATGAAACAAAAAGGGTGACTTTCTCTCACAACCATATTTGTAAATCAAATGAAACATCTTCTAGCTTGGGAGTCATACTCTGTTCTATCCACTATTTACCCAATTTGTAATGGTTCCTCAAACAAAGGCTCCGTGTGTTAGGATGAAAAAAAAAAAACTACATTGCTTTTGAACCAATTACTGCTACAAAGATTCTAGCTGACCATTATTCAGTGATCCCAGCAAATCATCCTAATTGTCACATGACAGATAAAGTTAATTTAATAATGTAGGCCCAGCAGCAGCACTTTTGTAATGAACCCTACAGATGTGTAAACCGAGTGATCTGTGGCAATATGAGATTTAATCACAGCTAGTGGCTAAGCATGAGCACTGCTGTGTTTTATTACTGCGGCAGCTAGTGCTCTCCTATAATAATAAAAGCATAATCACAGACAAGCCCACAGCATATTTATTTTCCCTTGCCACTCTCAGTCATGTTACCACTATCTGTTCTGCTCACTATATTAGACCTTTTCTGAGAAGCTAAAGTAAGCTGAATTTGTTTGGAGATAATTTAGTCAGCTTAGAATGTCCGCCTTGGATAATGCAGCAAGAGAGTGTCAAATTTGAACTTGGAAAAAATAGTTGAGTGTTGTGAAATATGTTTTCAATCTGACAATGTCAAACAGAGTGAAACGGGTTTTCACCCTAGAGCCCCAAATGTAAACGGAGGACTTTGGAGGTAGGGTGGCTTGGGTAGAGTGGGGGGTGTTGGGACTATGGTTTAGATAAAATTATAGCAAGATATTCTGAAAGCATTAGGAATAACTTTTGCCATATTCTTGTGCCAGTGGCAGGAATTATAACAAAAAACTTTTTTTTTTGTTCTGGCACAGAAAGAAACAACACTACTGCTTAAATTATTGTGTGCATGTACCCTTCTGTATATGAAGCACTTTTATTTGCATTCATTCTGTTAATCATAAGGATCATTTTAGAGTCAAAATAATTGAAAATATCATTATAGAAGTAATGGGTGATTGTAATGGGTTTGACGCACGGTTGGCACCACAAACACGGACACGAGGCAAGGGCTTACGGAAAAGGGGTAATTTTATTGTGAATAATGGGGAAGGAAACAGTTAAAAGGAGGGGTGAAGGGTCAGCTGTCATTAGCACGGTGATGGTCAGGTATCTCTCGGACACTGCTCGCCTGTGTGTATTTCAAAGCTGGGAACGGAGGCCTCGACATGAAACACAGTGCGGCCTTTTCCTCTTCAGAGACAGGGTCATGAAATCTGGTTCTGTTTGAGAGTTCAAATGCTACGGGAGTTCCAGCAGTGGCTCGCTGCTGTCCTCAATGCTGTGATAAAGCATGTGATGATGAGCCGATCCATTTGCGCTTTGAACGTGCCTTTGGCGCATAGCATCTTGCCTCTCTCATGCCAATAATCGCGCTTATAGCGTCGGCTGCACGACTCTGCTTCGTAGACTTCCAGCACGAGGCAGACAGTCAGACCCAGAGCTACACTCCTTGCCATGTTTTATTGTTCAGGGAGAAGCTCCGGAGTGGGTGAGAAGCGATAGAAGATTTTGCCTCATGCCACAGGGATATGCATTTTTTTTCCTGTAGGATACTCAGTCCTAGTAGTCACCTATTCTCGCTCATGCTCATATTTTTTGCCTTTAACGTTTTAATTAAAATAGATTGCTATTACAATTTTAAATTATGGATACAGCTATTACTGAATAGGAAATATTTCATTTACCAATTACAGCAAACTTTGCATTATATGTGAAGATCTATACTTACTTCAGGTTTGTATTTTTATTTGCTATGTGTACACTATAAAATTTTTGGAAGATCTTTATCTATCCTGCAGTAGATTTGCACTATGCACCATGCAGTTATGGAGAATACTTTCCCTATGAATTATTCTCAAATACTTTTTATAATACTATTTCTCTGTATCTTACACTTACAATATTGCAGAACTTCCATAGTAATCTTTGGTTCATTAATTTGACCCAAATTTTGAGTGTTGAGTGATTTTGGTTCTACAGACTTATATGTATGTGCACACCAACTATACGCCATATGCCCTGCAATAAAATCACCACCCACGGGTTCTCTGTACCTGTTAATCAAATTACCAAGTAGTTATTTGCAAAGATGTGGATTTACTTTGGAGGGTACAAAAAGCTAATGACTCTTCTCTTCTCTTCTCTTCTCTTCTCTTCTCTTCTCTTCTCTTCTCTTCTCTTCTCTTCTCTTCTCTTCTCTTCTCTTCATGTTTAAAATGGAAGTAAAAAAAGTAACTCCAACACACAATGTTTCCTGAGAAGCAGAATGGTTCTTATGCATGTATAGATTTGAGCAGTCATATGCTCATGTGCTCAAAAATTATTATTATTATGATACATGTAAATAACATAACCTTTGGTTTCATGTATTTCAAGCAAAAATTATGTTAGCACTGTTAGGCAGTATTTCAAAGTCAAGTCTAAAAGAAATGAGTATCTCTTTTTCCCTCAGTCCCTTAATGAATCAGGAAAACAGCTTTTACATCCTCACATCGTTAAAATTAATGTAGTCCTTTCACAAAGAGAAGAAAAAGTACAAAGTAAACCCATGTAAAATGGTAATGACCTCAGCCCTCATGAACAAGCTATAATGCATCAAATTTAGAGTCATGTTTCAAAGTTGAGCTGAAACCTGTAGACCTCAGTGTGAACTGGCAGCTTTCAGCTTTCACAACCAGCATTTCAGACTTCACCATTGTTTAGCCTGTTATTTAAATGAAAGCCACAAGTCTAGTCATGAAAAGACAAGTTGAAACACCTGTAAGCCTTAATGCAGTGTTATATAATAGACTTCATAAAAGAATAATTCATCATATTGGTAAGTACAGTTCTTTAAAGCTCTTTTTTATTTTATTATTTATTTAAGTTAAATATGTTGAAATCATCAGATTTCTTTTTCACCATTTTCACTGCAAGAGAGAGAGAAGATAAAAGAGCATAAAATAGCTTTTTTCCACATATTGAAGAGGACCCACTAGTTAGAAGCAAAGTGATGCTCTGAAGCTTTTAGTAGTCTTTTCCATTAAAATTTAACAGGTGGCTTAACCACATGGCTACACACAATTATTATTGTAAATCCAATGCACAGTGTTTGTAAAATCATTTCCAACTTTTCTTTTAATCTCAGGGGATTACAATGTTCTGACATAGAGCAGTAACAAATGAACAGTTTCAGTTTGCAAGGTATAACTTTAAAACAGTATGAGTATGAAAACCCATCATTGATATCACCAGCACTACTCTGTCTCCTTTGTACTCTTCTAATCAATTTACCAATGCAAATGTCAAAAGTATCTCCCAACCAATACAGTAGCTTGTTATTGACTTTCCAATCTTGATATTATGAAAGTGTAATATTACAGTAATACCGCTGTATTTATGCATGAGTCCTGTTAATATGTGTTTATACGCAGTCACTAAGTCACAAAACTGAAGTCATTTTGAAGGAGGTTACTGCCTGCTGTAAGTCAGCCATTTTATGAGCAAAATGAGGATATATTGAAAATATAAACAACATGGGAAACTAGGCAAGCTCACAAACTGAGCCACAATGGATTAAACATTTGTGAAGTTTTCATTAAAATATGTAGAATGATCAGTCATCATTTTAAATCCTTTAATATGTTAACTACCTAGGAGGCAGATCTGGCTGAGGCCCTGCCCTGGAACCCACCGGGCCCTCCAACCTGCAATACCTCTTAGATGACCTAGAGGTTTGTTTGGGGTCCTTGTCCTGTTGGAAAACAAATGATGGTTTACAGTATGTGCAAAATCCGATAGGATGACATGTGGTTGCAAAATGCTGTGGTAGCCATGCTGATTTAATGTGTCACCAACAGTCTCACCAGCAAAGCATCCCACAGTGGGAACCATGTATTTAGGAACCATCAAGTTTACCCTCTCTACGTCTAACAAAGACATGGAGGTTAGAACTAAAATTCAAAAATTTGGACTCATCAGATCAAAGGACAGTTTTCCTACTGATTTTATGTTCATTGCATCTTCATTTATTGACAGCTTGTTTTCTCTTAGAGATCATGGAAGACATGCATCTAGACTCTTTTCTGTTCTGGCACCTAGGTACATAAATCTAGATACATAAATCTGATGAGATAATGTAATGAGTTTGCCAAGCTGTCATCAAAGCTAAATGTAGATGTATGTATGGTGTAAGTAACAGATTAAACATGTTTAGATTAGAAGATCAGTGCATTTTGTTTAAAATGTTAAAATGAATGAGGGTCTTTTTAAAATGTAATGAGTAAAAATACAGGTTTTTCATAAAAATAAAATATCCATCGCAGTAAATGTTAGTAACGAAGTGAATGGGTTAATTTAGTTACATTAAGTGATTTAGTTACATTGTGATTGTCTATTATCGAAAAGTGGAATGTTGTAAATATAGTTGGTAGTTTGTGTTACTGTTTTTAAAATATATTTTTTACATATTTCTTTTGTCTGCTTATCATTTAAACAAAGAAAACATTCACTTATTAACACATTCAAAATATTCACTTACCCATCCAAATAATTGAATTCAGGTCTTCCAATTACTTCCATGGTTAGAGGTATATAAAATCAAGCACATTGGCATGCATATCACTTTTACAAACATTTGTGAAAGAATGAGTTGCTCTCAAGAGCTTAGTGTATTCCAGCGTGGTACCATGAAATTTCCTAGTAAATATTCCACAGTCAACTATTAGTCGTATTATAACAAAGTGGAAGCGATTGGGAATGACAGCAACTCAGCCACAAAGTGGCAGGCCATGTAAAATCACAGAGAGAGGTCAGCAGTTGCTGAAAGACAAAGTGCACAGGGGTCACCATCTTTCTGCAGAGACAAGAACTACAGACCTCTAAACTTCATGTGATCTTCAGATTAGCTCAAGCGCGTAGAGAGCATCATGATATGGGTATTCATGACCTAGCAGCTACATCCAAGCCTTACATTACAAGTGCCATGCAAAGCATTGGATGCAGTGGTGTAAGGCACACCGCCACTAGACTCTAGAGCAGTGGAGACGTGTTTTCTGGAGTGATTAATCATGCATCTCTGTCCCAGAATCTGGAAGAGTCTGGGTTTAGCGGTTGGTAGGAAAATGGTACTTGGCTGACTCATTTTACCGTTGGGATGAATTAGAGTGGAGACTGAGCCAGGCCTTCTCGTCCATCATCAGTGCCAACATCAGTGTCTAACCTCACAAATGCGCTTCTGGAATATATATACATATCTGTATATATGTATCTGGTTACATTTGTTATTCACTCTGACTCATCGTCTATACCACTTTATTCTGTATTCAGGGTTGCCGTTGACCTGGATCCTATCCCAGAAGACTTAGGGAGCAAGGCGGGGTACACTCTGGACAGGGTCTATTGCAGGGCACACGCGCATATACACACTCACACACAAAAACATCAAGCACAGGAAGAACATGCAAACTGCTGCACACCAACCCAAAGCAGGAATCAAACCCTCAACCCTGGAGGTGCAAGGCGACAGTGCTATCTACTAAGCCATCATGCCACCGGTGGTTTCATTTATTTATGTGTTTATGTGTTTACTTATCCCCAACACATTTCGGAATAAAGTTATCAGTGTAACCACTCAGGTATATTTATTTCACGCAATAGTAACACATTACACTTTATAACCTTAAATGGGCAGCAGTGAAAATGATTAGTGTCTACTATTAAAACACACTGTTGGTTGCACAAAAATAACAAACAAATAAACAAAAAAAACAACATAAACAAAAAGGGTGGCTATAGTTGTAATTAAAATTTTAATTATTATTTTTTGTTCAATGTCTGGAGAGAAAAAAAAAAAAACTATCCTAACAGTTTCATCCTTGTAGGAGTTCATCTAGAATCTCACTTAGCAGGTCATTGACTTTTATGATGTGACATTTTTTCCACCCATCTACTCTTTCCTCCTCCTTCTCTTCATATTTCACTGCTTCATTAGGCTGTTTTAATATGGGCCAGTGAAGAATGAATCATGAAAGAAGTGTTGGTGAATTAACTTTTCATGTGAAAACACCTCAGCTTTTATGGGAGCACTAAATGATCCATAATGCATAGAGATTTGAGAAGGAAGCTCTTAGGCTGGGAAATTAGGAAAAGAGAGACAGAGAGAGCGAGAGAGAGAGTCTGGCTTGTGCTTGTATTGTTACTGTAGCCAGAGAAACGCAAATCACTTTTATGACACTAGCTCTTAAATAGCTGTCAGTCTGGGGTCTCACACTGGGCAACCTCCTCCGGCCTCGCTGCATGCTATAATTGAGCCGTCTTCTTTCCCTAAAGAGGCGTCATCTGCTGCTTGAAACAGATCTTGTTGACACCATCTGTGCATAAATCTCAGACAAGGAAAACAATAACTTCAGGAATATGTACTCTGATAGTAAGCATGCATATTGATTTCACTTTCAAGATTTTCTGTCTGTTCACATGTATGTGAAAACTGGTGGCTAAAGCAAAAATATATCTTAGGTGCTGGGCCACTCTGGGACACCAAAGTGTCAATGTGCCTTGGCAAAGATTGACAAGTTTCTACAACTATGCATTCTTCCAAAATGGCATTACCTCATTTGCTGGTTTGATAAAGGTTGTGGAACGTTCAATCTAACATGTCGGTGGCCATAGTATATGTTAGTCTTTTGGCTGCTCTTGTTAAGGGGTCGCCACAGTGGAACAACTGATCCGCACAACAATTTATTTAGCTTGGGACTGGTACTGCATCCAGTGGCTGGGATTTGTGCATTGGCTGGGAATAGAACCCAGGCAGGAAACCTACCACTCGCATAAGGAGAAATATTTTCTTCATAGAAAGAAGAGGACTAATCAAAATGAATCATATTTTCAAATTCATCAACAATGAACAAATATAAATGCAAGAGAATATTTAAAACGCTTGACTTTTTTTAATGAGTCCCTCTGTATGCGTTATGCCTTTCCTGTTGGATATCTGGCAACACTAGACAGAAATAAAGGTGCCCTTTACCCTCCCAGAAGTGATGGTTGTAAATCTTCTATCCCATTCTATTAAAGAAGAGACAGTCCAGGTAAAGAGAGCACATCATCAGGCTTCAGTGATGTGTTTGATATCACCGCCTCATCCTAATATGTAATCACCTGGTTTCAGCAGTGTTTTTGCTGTAATAAATATGCTATGTGTTATTTCACCCAAATTTTAAGTTGGCTCTGATTTTATGGTGGTTGAGTTACTGAAGCAGTGGTATAATTAAAGTACAAATAAATGTGCCATACCCCATTCTCATCTTGTGGATTGTGGTAGTTATATGGATTTATGCACAAGTGCCAGATTTGGGTTATAACGGTACACCAGGGAAGCAAGGAGCAAGAGCAGACTCTGTAAACAAGCTGAAAGAAATTTGTTTTTTCTGTTTGAACAATATTTGCACTGTGGTAGAACATAGAGGGAAATCAAACATAAATTCTTTATACTTGAAAGCACATATCTTTGCTTGTTTAATGTCTCTGAGCATAGTAAAGACTGTTTGTCTACTAGTTTTATGTAAACACTTCCCAATTTCAAATACTAAAATTCTGCATGTGTTTGCAAGACTCCATAGTTTTTTGTTCCCTCTTTCCTCTTACTCTTGAATCACTAAAACACTTAGGAAACATAAACTGTTAAATAATGCCTTTTTAGGGAATCTGCAGTAATGCATTAGGGAGAATCAGTGTGGGTTTCCAGTTTATAACAGAAATAGGCATTTGCATGTATATATTTCTGTTTCACATGTACTGTAGTGTTAACCATAGTGTGTCAAACTAGCGAAGGCCAGACATTATCATGAATATTACCTACAATCTATGCTTTACACTTGCACCTACAGTATTGAGGGTTTGAGTCCCACCTTGGGTTTGCATGCATGAAGTTTGCATGTTCTCCCCATGCTTGGTGGGTTTCTTCCAGGGACTCTGGTTTCCTCCCATCGTCCAATGACATGCAGGTTAGGCTAATTGGTATTCACAAATTTCCTGTCGGCAACATGGTGTCTTAGTGGTTAGCACTGTTGGCTTGCACCTCCGCGTCCTGGTTTTGGTTCCTGCCCCGGGTCTGTGTAGATGGAGTTACATGTTCTCCCCATGCTTGGTAGGTTTCCTCCCACGGTCCAAAGACATGCAGATTAGGCTGCGTTCCCAAATTGCCCATGGTGTATGTCCTACCACGGTCGTATAAAATGGAAATAAACACAATGGTCACCATTGGCCTCCACTGTCCCTGGTGGGACCTCAGAGGTTACTAGATGGATTGATGGAATTTGCCTGTAGTGTGCATGTGTGTGCCCTGCGATGGAAGTGGATGGTATGGATGTTTGAATGAATAAATTAATTTCTGCTTTAATAGTCACTTTCCTGAGGGGAAAACCTCTGCAATTTTAAATAAGCTGATTTTGAATGGAATATGGTTCGGTTTGAAAGCAATCCATATGCACAAAATTCTGCATTTGCATTTTAAAATTTCAAATAAAGTGGCAAATTGGGTTCCAAATGAATTCCTCAATCTACCAGAATATTACCTTTTTGCTTAAAAGAAAAAGTGGATGTTCATAAAAAGCAACATCTCAAAATAGACATTGTAGTTTTAATTAACAATTTGATATTTGCAGAGGTTGTGCTTATCTTTTACTCAGTCTTTTATAGCATATAGAAAAATCTAGAGGACTGAAAATGTAACTGAGAGAACCATCATATTAATGTCAAACAGCTTTAAAGTCAAATGCATTACAAAGATGGTTCAGCAACTCATGATAAAATAGCATTCCATTTTTTTTTTTTGTTGCTGCATTTTGGGAGTCAGATCTGATGACAGGAGACAAATAGGACCCTGACACTTCAGTTTAATTAACCTTATTAGCATAGCATTATGGTGTGACTGGACAGTAGTGTGACAGGTCTAGGGAGGAGAGTGTAACGGTGACCTTTTTGCAGACACCACCAGCTGTCAGCAATTACAGGCAGCCTGGATAGTGCCCTCTACTCTTTTACTTCTACCTCCTCTCTTGCTTCAAATGCATTCCTCTAGATAATCGTAGCAGAATGTTTACTATTTCACAGATCACAAGAAGGTTAGTATATAACATGAAAATGTTTTAAAAATATTAATCTTTTTTTTTCACAAAATAAAAGTTTTAGAATATTTCATACACAATGGCCCAAGTTAGACAAAAGCTAACAATCAAGTAAATTTTCACCCCAGACAGCACACATACATCTCGCTAATGTCAACACTCTATTAACCAGCTTATCAATCGTCTCAGCTTGGTCGGATTTGTGTCAGCCCACTACCGGAAGCTGCTACCACACATCTCCTTTTGATCAAGTGCCAAATTAGTTGCTTGCAATGCATGAGAGAAGACACTACTCAATGGTGAAACAAAATGACATGGGCTTGCTTTAACAAACAATAGTAATTTTTTAATTTAGGGACTTTAAATCAAAGGTAAGTGAGCATCTGTTGAACAGCCAGGGTAGCGGTGCCTCAGGTCGAGACTCTGAGTTGCTAATCGGAGGGTCATGCCACCACCGGGTTGCCACTATTGGGCAATACCCATCTACTGGAGATGCAGGGCATTCTCAGTGCCATCCCCAAGTCTGATGGGTGCGTTGCGATATAAAACCTGTAACGATAATCCCACTAGGAAAGGAAAAGTCCCAAGCAAAAAAATATCTGTTAAACAGCCACCAAGATTTAGCTCGAGTTCTTTTTGATGCCATTCAGTCCAACATTAAAGTTTCTAAAAATAAAATCATGTCTGTTCATTATACACACAAAGGAAGCTATTTTTGGATGTCAGTATTGTTTTTTACATTCGATAATAAAATATTTGCGGTCTGATAGGTATGTCCTAAGTAAATAAAGGTTGTTGTTAACAAAGCCTTTCTGCAGAGTGGCTAGATACTAGATCTTTGTTTCATTGTTCACACATCAGTTGATGCACATTTTTGGATAAATGTCAATGTTTCAGTTACATAGTGCCAATTAGTAACTTTATACAGTATATCAGTATAAATATGTGCAGTTAAGAATGTTAACATTTCAACCACGTACTGTAAATGTTGCATACAAACTTTATTTAAAAGGTAATTGTGAAGTTTTTTTTTTTTTAAATAAAAACCTTGTTAAAACATCCAGAAAACCCTACTAAATGGCCGTAGACCTGTAAAAATGTTTACAAAGATTCTATCCATGTATTTTTTTAAGATCTTTTTAGGATTTTAATCTTTTTAGCCTGCACACAAACAATTAAACGATATTGCACAAGGATTAAAATGGTTATATGGATAATGATTCACGACAGATTAACCTGTCCATGTTTTGTGCAGATTTTGAGTGCAATGTTGCTTGTCTATTTTAATGCAGTTTTATAAATAATAGTAATCTTACTACTACTATTAATAATAATAAGTGACATTTATAGTACTATAGTATGTCAAGGTTACTTGCTGTCTAGCTCACATACTGCAGTTCTTTTTTTAGGCGCTTCCATTGGAATTGGAATCCCTTCTTCCTTTTCAACTTCAGCTGATCATCAGCCATATTCTAAGCCAGAAGTAATATTCTTAAAAAGTATTGTTTGGCGAGTCTAACTCTGTTTTGCTAAGTTTGCTGCTGCTGATGCTAAAGGTAACAGTTGTATGTAGTAACAGTTTATATATGAGAAGGTAAATTTTAGGTGGCAGCTGATTGGACTGATACAAACAATAAAATGTCTCTTTGTAATTAAAGGAAATACAAGTACTCTTGGAAAACAGCTCAACCAATTAAATTAGTGGACTGAAACTAACTGCTGTATAATAGTCATTGTAAAAGAATTCATGCTTTACCTCTTTCCCTACATATTAAAGATTTAGTACCATTTTGTTTTATAGGCTTTATGATATATTCAGATTAAATCATGAGACTAAATGTAAATGTTTTCACATTGTCAGCTTGGAGTTTGCTGAGGTTCAGAAGAGAACATAATTTATTTACACAAACAATCAATGAAACAGTATTTAAACAAAAATTACTTAGCAATAATGAGGCATGGATTTAAACAAAAAATACAGCAGCGTATGGCTTATGTTTGGTTGTCTGGTCAAATAACAGTTGAAACTCATCATTTGTTAATTCTTTGTTGGCAGGTACATCAGTAATGAAAGTGATGGCCTCAGATGCAGATGACCCGACATATGGGAGCAGTGCCAGGATAGTGTACAGTGTTTTGGAAGGAGAAAAGTTCTTCACTGTTGATAGACAGTCTGGTAAGACACAGACATTCAGTAAGAATTATATGCCATACATATACAATGAGGCTACATTTTTATTGTGGAGGTTTAATTAAAGAGGAATATAACTTCTGAAGGGCCTTTCGAACATACCTGATTCGATCCTAAAATCGTATGACAATGAGATTATGAGAAAGTGATCGAAGCTTGGTATGGCTTGTCACAGGTTCAGGAGAAATCATAGCCAACAACAAAAAAAAGAACTTTTTTGTAATGGTTTTAATGTAGTTGATACCTAAAAACCATTGTAGCAGTTCTGAAGTTATTTTACTGTACAGTTAAACCTTGGATTGCCAGCATAATTCATTCCGGAATCATGCCAGTATATCAAAGCACTCATATATCAAAGTGAATTTCTCCATAGGAAATAATGGAAACTCTGATGATTCATTCCACAGCCTAAAAAATGTATATAAAAATTATAAATACAAAATATAAAACGATTTAACCTGCACTTTACCTTTGATCTGGCAGTTAAGAATGCAAATTTCGAGAAAAGGGATCTTGCGAGCTGCTGCAGCAGCGCGCGGGAAGCTGTGAACATGACGCACATTACCTGTAGGGGGCAGTCGTGTTGAAATCTGAGGTATTGTGTGTCTACTGAAGCCGAAAATGTGTTAATCTCTCTTAGGCGCTCATTGACAGCAAGCGACAGAGATTATAAACGTGTCAAGCTCAAACTGTAAATACTGATATGTATTCATTCTGTTGGACCTTTTTCACAACAGTGTTGATGTGACAGGACCATGAAAGGTCCTGCATGATGTGAACACAGGTATCAGAAGCTGTCCACTCTCTCCACTGGGCTCATGTTGATCACGGGAGTCTAGTAGTTCCTCTTCTGCTTTGTCCACTATCAGCTTCTTTATTTTGCTGACGCCCAGAAGGAGGCCTGTTCCTCTGGCACCAGTTCTCCAGATTCCAGAGATCCGGCACTCAATGACGGTGTTGTCAGCAAACTTTATGATGGTGTAGAGTTGGTAGTGGCCACAGTCAGAGATGTATAGTAAGTACAGCAGGTGGCTCAGAATACAACCCTGGGGAGTTCCAGTGCTGAGGGAGAGGGAGGCTAAGACATGTCTGCCTATCCTTACTGCCTGTGGTCTGCCAGTTAGGAAATTGGAGATTCACTGACACAGAGAAGGGCTGAATCCCAGGTGTTCCAGCTTGTAGGGAATTTGTGTAGGGTTTCTTTGGGACAGGAAAAATGATGAACTCTTTAAAGCATGTAGGGATTACCGATTACAGAGGAGAGGTTAAATATTTTTGTGAACACAGGTGCTAGCTGGTCTGCGCTGGCTCTGAGGACACGACCTGTCTGGTCCTCTCTTCCTGTCTGCATTCATTAGCATTAGCTTTAGCATTAGCATTGTTAGTGGCAGCCTCAAAGTAAGCATACAAGGTGTTCAGCTTGTACAGAGACGCACTCACGCTCGTCATACTGGATGTTGGTGCTTTAAAATCAATTAATATATAAAATAAATCAATCAATATATAAAAAATTATACCAATTTAGCGCTGTTATTTTAGTGGTAAACATATTCAGTTTAGCTTTTATAATTAATTTCTGTTGCTGCAGGTGTTTGTTTTACTCTGAGCAAGTAGCTTATTAGATCCAACACATAACTGTTCAAAACATGGCTATTACTCAACATTTAGATTTGACTGAATATTTTGACCAGTAGCGGCTGATGCAATTTTTTTGGAGGGGGCGCAAACAGTATTAAAAACTTTTAATACTCGCCTGTAAATATCCATTTATCAGGTAATTGCGCATCATTACTACTAGTATAAAATAAAGGCATGCCTCACATTACATCCAGTCAGCCAGCTGCGCTTGCCATAAGAAGTGCTGGAAAAGACTCGTTGAGAATGGTCCAATCACATGAGCCCAAATATTTGAAAACAATATTGATCCGCTGAGAAAAAAAGTTGGAGAGTTCAGGGCGCACAGAGCTGCGCCTGAATGATGATTTGAAAAGATCCAATCAGAGCTCAGCCTCAAGTCACATGCTTTTCAAAAGTGTACTTGCCTACATAGACACTTGTATTCCGGCGCCCCGCGTACACGAACACAAATGAACGCAATACAGTTCAGATTTTTTTTTATTGCAAATAAATTATATTAAGAAATACAGTGGAATATTGTGACCAAATTACTTTATTTCATTATTAAAATAAATAATTATTATATTAAATAATTACATGTTAAAGTGGCATTCTTCTCTGCCTAACTTTAAGGGGGGCTGTGCCCCTGCGCCTTGTATTGACCGGCCGCCACTGATTTTGACCAATGTAAAACTCGCTCTTTTTGACAAAACCTTTCCTTCACTTATATATATTTTTTTCATTTATATAAATATCAATGATATAAATAAAATTATATTGTAATAGATAATTTTATAGTAATTATGTATGGGGGCCATCTGTGTCTGGGGGCATTTTAGCCCATAACCATGGGGTCTCAGTTTGGACTGCTGTAGCTATGTTTGCTCTAATGACCTGTGTTTTATCTAATAATGGCGCTTATTACTGCTTATTATTATTAGTTCAAAGGCTCCTCAACAAATAAGACAAATTGTTTTAATCATACAATGATCTGTCCATTTATCTTTGATAGTTCAGTTTTTATAGTTCCTTTTTTTAGAGTAAGACATGGTGCGTCATGCTT
Source organism: Clarias macrocephalus (assembly GCA_011419295.1). Lineage (NCBI taxonomy): Eukaryota > Metazoa > Chordata > Actinopteri > Siluriformes > Clariidae > Clarias > Clarias macrocephalus. Next base: position 43,460 of record JAAGKR010005061.1, read on the forward strand.
TCGTTTGTTTCTTGTGGATTTTGGTGAATTACCGTCGTTTCTGTCCTTCCGTCCTTTTGCATACTCTGTCTATACACAGTAAACTATCGCATTGATTGGTTCTGTTACTCTGTTTACTGTAAAAAAATAAAATAAAAAAAAGGCCAACATTCAGTGAAATATATGCCCAGGGTTCTGATAGCCTGGATGGAAGAGAAAGTAAATTGTTAGAAAATATAATGCCAAAGGGAAAATAACAACATAAGGATAAGGTGACTGCTGTCACTGAAAAACAACAACAAAAAAGTACTACCATGTACAGCCCAGTAAGTCAATCTAATGCTTTCAATATGAATAAGAGAAACCATCTTGACAGTTTTTCAGATTTTTTAAAAATATCTTTTCAGTCTAAGAGAAGTTTACTTACTTAAAGCAAAATTGGATATCAGAGATAGCATTCCATTGCCAACTGTGGAAGACAGGATGTCTGTTGCTCCAACCATAGTCACAAACTGCAGACATATGCAAAGTAAGAAGAAGGCCTTAAAAGAAGGTAGCCATGCAAGAGCCTTCTAGCCATGCAAGAAGGTATTTAGGGTATTCTTATTTAACATGATAGTTGGAAGAGATAAAATAAAAACATAATATATGGTATTTGATTGAAATAAGTGATAGATTTGAAACCAATGTAACAGTAACAATCAAGGGGAAAAATTATGTCATTATAAGAGGTGTACAGTATATTCAAATGATATGTCTTATTATGCACTGCCTCCTTCAATATCATAGAGGAAGTAATATTTTGATATTTCTTGGTGCTTAAAGCTGTTGGCCCTACTGCTGTGTTGTGAACAGAGCTATGCTGTTATAACAAATATTGTCATCATTTCTTTAGAACACCACTTATACAGCTGTACCTACAGTATATAAAGAGAAAAGAGATAGAGAGTAGGACTTTATAAACTCTCACAAAAGCATAGAGATGACTACATGTGATTTTTCACAACATTTTTATTGCACAATATGCAGGAAGATGCTGATGTCTAGATCCCAAATCCCACCCAACTATAAATCACACAAATTCAAGTAATAAACTGGTAATCTTTTTGGGGTATTCAGTAATTAATAGTAATCTAATAGTAATGTTTTGGGGGGATTAATAGTAATCTATGAGCTAGGTAGCAAGGCTAGAAACTTAGGAGAAGGGTTCAAGTTGTTTTACCATGGTGTGGATAGGAAAACAAATGGAGTAAGAGTTATCCTGAAAGAGGAGCTTGTAAGGAATGTCCTGGAGGTGAAAAGAGTATCAGATAGGGTGATGAGTCTGAAGCTGAAAATTGAAGGTGTGATGTTTAATGTTGTTAGTGGTTATGCCCCACAGGTAGAATGTGAGTTAGATGAGAAGAGGAAATTCTGGAGTGAGTTAGATGAAGTGATGCAGAGCATCCCGAGAGGTGAGAGTATTGACTGGTTGACTGATTCTACCAGGAAGGGATCGGTTTTGCTGCTGTCATGGGCTATGAGTTGCAAAGCATATATAGCTCAACAAGGACTACATTGTGTGCCAAAAGGAAGTACTTGGCACTCATAAATCTTTGGGTGCTCAGTTCTTTGTATATTTCTCCAGATAAAGTGTAGGATGATTGTCTCATCTGGCAGTAGGCAAACTTGGTGAAACCCTCACATCTCCACTTACAGCTATAGTATGTTGTCTTAACTGAAGGAGGATGCCAATCAAAGACCAAGTATGGAGTATATGCAGTTTTTACCATTATGATTCACTGAATGGTGCGGAATGTCCCAGGATTCGGCAGATATTTCTACTTCTTGCTTCAAGTTTTGGGTCTTTGGCAAGTCTTCGTTCAGTGCTTCGAAGGCTTGCAAGCACTGCTTCTTTAAGGGTTATAGCATTTGGCTGTCTAAGTAAATGGGTGGCATATCGCAGAATGCCATCCACCTCTACCCCAGTGGTGCATGTTTGATGTAGTGTCACATCACGCTGGTCCTGTTGAGATTGTGCGGCTGTTGTTTCATTAATGTTTGGCAGAGTGTGAGTCTGCCAAAGGCGCTCCACATTATTAAGTAGCTCAGCATTCTGAGCATCTGTGAGATGTGCAGACATTGCTGATCATTCATAGTGAGCAGTTTGGCTGTACCCAACTGGGCCTTGGAGGGTCCAGCCCAGTCTAGTCTGTACTGCTGTGGATGCATTGGGAGGTCTAATACCTGGTTGGACTGGCACAAGTAGGTGAGGTATGTCAGTCCCAATTAGAAACAAGAGTTGTGCTTGCTCAATCTGTGGCAAGTGTAAGGAGCTGAGGTGGGCATATTTTCGTTGGAGAGTAGCGACTTGATAGGAGTTTTCAGAAAGTCTGAGGTTCTATGATGTGAAGGCACTGTTTTATCTGGAACCTTCGAGTTGGTCTGTTCAAAGGTGAGACAGAGATGGAAACAGAAGCTCCATTCAGCTTGATTATACCTCGACGAACAATACGTAGCTTGAAAGTTTCAGGCTCAGTGGTGAGGATTACTTGCTCCACAGCTGGATGCAGTATGATGAGTGCAGTTATCTGCTCTGTGTTTAACAGTTTAAAAGTAGGACAAGAATTCAGAATTCTTATTATGAATTTTAAAGCACGATTTAGGGCCTCTCATTTCATTATTATGAACATAATATGAAGTTTGTATAAAGTTTATATAATATAAATTGTGTTTATTGTTGCAATATGGACTGTACAGTTGAAACTTGGGTGACTTAATTGTCATCTGTCGTTGAACTGTCCTTGTGCTTATTAAGAAAATGGGTGAACATCGTAGGCTGCTCTGAACTTTGATGTAGACAGAGCTGGGGCAAGAGGAGGTGATGACCATGGTACTACAGATGTAGCCATTAAGAATGCATGCTTTTTCCCGCGAAAGGCGGCAATTCGTCTCGCGCCGTGCCGTGGAACCCCACAAGCAACATTTAAGAATTTAAATAAATGTGTTGTGCTTCACCGAGTATCCACCAGATGGCACATGGAAGGACTTTATCTAAATGCCTGACCACGTACAACAAAGAATTGTGTATAATTAGTTAGCTTAAAACAATATTGTTTCTAATGCTGAAGCAAACATTAATTTTATTTTGTTTTACAGTAGATCTTTCATGATAAATGTGTGTATATGCGCTTCATATTATGTTCATAATAATGAAATGAGACGTCCTAAATCATGCTTTAAATTTCATAATAAAAAGTTTGTTATATAGTTTTTGAATGTCTTAACAGGGACAAAACAATGCCTCGGTTTAAATGATCTTAAAATTAATTTAATTTCCTGATAGTGTTAACTATGTGAAGGTCCTGATTCGTGAATATGTCAATATATCTTAGTTAAAACGTAAAAATGTGTCGACATTGAGCACCATCATAAGACATGAATAGACAAAAAAGTGTCCACTGGCTGGAAATAATAGCTGGAATGTGATTGTGAATTTATGACTGAAATAAAGCTGTTCATCAGCGTGCGTTAACCCCAATTTGTGCACAAACTTCCACTTTACAAAAGGCAGTGTTTTGATCAAAAGGCTGATAAACGTGTGCGATTTATTGATAAAAAGGCTACTCGCTAGATAAATGCTGGCTTCTCCAACACGACAGCGCGCTCCGATGTGAGACGCTTTTTTCAAGTCATAATATAATATAACGTTTTGCTGGGCGGCACGGTGGTGTAGTGGTTAGCACTGTCGACTTGCACTGTCTGGGTTTTAGTTAGGCTTTAGTTAGGTCGTTCCCAAATTGCCCGTAGTGTGTGAATGAGTGAGTGTATGTGTGTGTCTGTGCCCTTCGATGGATTGGCACCCTGTCCAGGGTGTACTCTGCCATGTGCCCTAAGTCTCCTGGGATAGGCTCCAGGCCCCCCGTGACCCTGAATACAGGATTAAGCGGTATAGATGGTGAGTGAGTGAGATTTTTTTGCTGTATAGTTAATTTTTTTTGTGTGCATACGAATTGCATTTCATATGATTTAATTTTCATATGAAAAAAATTTGAGGTAATCAGTTACATGAATTTTTTTAAGTAATGATGTTTCCAATTTTAAGTAAACAGAACTATAAGTTTTTGAGTTTGTTGTACTCATTCATATTAATCGTTTTTTACATGCATTATTGAGTAGCCTAACTCATACTATTTAATAGCAAGTATAATTTTTTTTAGTTGTTGCAAATCAAAAAAATTGTTGTTGGTCTTTCGGCTGCTTCCGGCAATGGGTCACCACAGCAGACAATACGGTCCGCACACAAGCTTGACACAAGGGTTTACACCCTTCCTGACGCAACCCTCCCATTTTATCTGGGCTTGGGACAGATACTTCATCCAGTTGTTGGAAATCTAACCCGGGCCTTTAGCATGGCAGGCAAAACACCTACCATTGAGCCACCAGTGCCCTATTGCCCTGATGACGTCAGACACAAAATCGCTAGCCTGAAAGATTATAAGTTGGTGAAACTTTAAGGTGATAGTTACTGTTACTTAAATATCACATTTGTTCAGCTAACTTGAAAAGTGTAATTTCTACAAACTCATAAATACCAAAAGTTCTAAATACTCATCAAGGTCTATTAATTTGATCTAATTGTAATTATTTAAGAGTACTCAATATGTTTAATTACTTTGATTAGGGTTTACCGTGTATGAGATGCGTGCACACGAACACACAAACTCTCCATGCAGATACACCTATGAGATGCGCACACACAGTTCATGATACTCAAGGTGCATTCCGATAGGCCTGAAGTAACCTACACAGTATACTTCACAGGGTGTTCAGCCATGTTAAGTGTAATTCCAAACTGCAGGGAGTGAAACTGCTCAGTTCAAATGGAACTGTTACAGTGTTGGAAACAACTGAATTATATCTTTATTTGTTGCATTTCTGGGGGGGGTATGTCTGCAGTTTTATCGATAAATCTGCTCATATCTGCGCACGCGTTAATCAGCCTTTTGATCAACGGCACTCACTTTCACTTTGCAAAAGACAGTGTTTATTTTTACTGTATATTTTAAAGCGCATATACACACATTCATCATGAAAGATCTATTGTAAAACAAAATCAAAATCCCTTTTGCTTTGGAAGCAATATTGTTTTAAGCTAACTTTATTAATAATTATACACTTTTGTATTCTTTGTTGTACGTCGTCTTTTTACAAACATGCGCGGGCATCTTTAAATTTGAACCAAAAATAATGTGGGCTGGTAGGCACGTTATTTTTCATATAACTAAAATGGCTGAATGAAGTTAAATATACACAATAAATTAATAATTGCTTTACGTTTGTGCACTCGTGTGTAAATAGCTTTTTCAATGTCTATACTACCATATCATGTATTTGTCTAATACTGTTTTTTATTCATATTTTACAGTGTTACAGTACATGCAGTTTGTAATTTACTTCATTCTGCCGAATCTCTTCTCACCTTTCATTCACGATAGGTGTGAATTTATTAAACTGGGTGCGCTGTTGGCAAATACTGTAGGGGGGTTTTTAGATGAATTAACAAGACAGAACGGACATGTCTGCCTAAAAATTTTTTCCCAAGAAAAACATAAAATAGATTTTTTTTTTTAAATCTACTTCATAGTTGCATTTGATACTTTTTGATTTTGATATTTTTCTTTTTATTTACTGTTTGGACAGTTGTATTATGCTTTCTCTTGAGAATAAACAAACCTGATAGATTGTCTTGAAAGTCTTGGGCAGTGGAGGACTGGCCATCTGGAGCACCATGAAACATTCATAGAAATGCAATTCTCATGCAAACAAAAAATGAACTACACAGCAAAACCATGCTATATTATATTATAACTTGAATAAATCGTCTCACATCGGAGCGCGCTGTCGTGTTGGAAAAGCCAGTGTTTATTTAGCGAGTAGCCTATATATTTGCGTTTGTTGCATTTCTGGGGGAGTATGTCTGCATTTTTATCAATAAATTGCACGCGTTTATCAGGCTTTTGATCAAAACGCTGCCTTTTGTAAAGTGAAAGTGCGAGCCACGGGTTTAAACACACCAATTTTAAATTAATTTTAGATGAATTTCAAAGCACAATTTAGGGCATCACATTTCAACATTATGAACATAATTTATGAATTACACTCGAAAAATATCAAATCCAACTAAGAAGATGAACCGAGCAGGCGGTAGAGCTAGGCTCAACATCCCGGAGCCCAAATTTTGAAATTAACGAATATTGTAAGTAAACAACATAGCACAAGTTTAGAAAAAAAAATATTTAGACTATAAAAAATTATTCTATTGTGCCAACTGGCACTGTTCTTATATTGCACTTTGTAAGGGTAAATTCATGTACGTACTGTAAAACAGGTACATCTGTATAAATAAACCGAGATGCGTGTTTCTTAGCCCCACCCCAGTGAAAATGAAAAATTCAGGGAAAGGCTCCCCCGCGAGAGGATGTGTGCGAACGACTGAGCTTCTACGGATTCTAAAACTGACATTGTTACTGTTTTTTTAATCCCTGCAATGGAAGAGTCTTAGAATTTCTTTATCATAATCTGTGTTGTATTGTTTTTATTCACCCTATACATAACCTATGATTTATTTATGCTGTTTTACAAATGGAATATTTTTATGTTACACTCTAAAAACTGCTGGGTTAAATGTTAAAGTGTTGGGTTATTTTATTTGACCCAACCAGTGGGTAAATTAACACTCTTGCTGGGTTGACACATTCCATTTGATTTAGTAGATGGAACTATTTTGTTTTCAAAAAAGTCCCAAAATGTACACAACTTCACATAATGTAAATACAGTAGATTGCCTGTTAGAAATACCCCAAATTATATTAAGCTTGTAGATTATGGACATTATACACGTGTCCACAAATAAAAATAAATATTTAGGCCTGTACGTGAAATATATTTGACTTAAATATTACAGATTAAAACAAGGAAAGAAGACATGCTGAGCTTCAGTTCATTGTGATGCAGACAAAAGGTCTAGGAAGGAAACGAAGACATTTCTTTTTCTGTTTTTTTGCAATAAGTTTAATCATGTGGCACGTTTAGTATTCATATCAAAAGTAACCAATAATGTGATTAAAGTACCTGAAATAACCCAGAATTTTGACCCAGCATAAACAACCCAACGATGTGTTTACAGAAACCTAGCATTTTTTAGAGCGTACTACTACTAATAATAATATGAATGGAGAAAGCGCAGTTAAAGCCCAGGGATTCTGCGTGCTGTCGTGTTGTATTCAGCGAGTAGCATATATTTTTATGTTTGTTGCATTTCTGGGGGAGTATGTCAGCAGTTTTATCGATAAAACTGCTCATAACTGCATGCGCGTTTATCAGCTTTTTGATCAAAAAGAGCGCAAGATCCCTTTTCTCAAAGGGGTTCTTGTGCGTTCTTAACGGCCAGACCTATACTTTGGAAAGATGTGCCTCTGTAGAAAAGTCTTGATCACATGAGGAAGCTTTGGCTCCTAAATGGGTGGTCACCGCTTCCTGTGGTGTTCGAGGGGCTGGAGCTGGTGTCCGGGAACCATGCAAGGCAGGGTACAATGTGGATTGAGCCTGCATTTCACTGTCAGATGATACAAAGAAATTTCCTGTAACTGCTTAAATGAGGTATGCTTATATCAGGTAAAGCACTGTCAGATCTATATATGGATATTCTGTTTGAGTAGGGAGGTAATAAGCTTTGTAATCTTAACCTCTTTTTGTGCCCTCTTGAGATGATGACTTGTCTCAATTCTTCTAGTCAAAGCTTTTCTGGCTCTAAGGGCATCTCTGGTTTGATTGTCAAGACTCTGACATTCCTCATAGTCTTTAATGTCCTCTGTGAGGTGATGTTGCAGCTCCTCCAACTCTAGTGCCTTTGATTTCTCCTCCAACATTGCTTTGTGGATGTCGGAGTGCGCGTTCCTTGGAGATCTACCCGATGTGCTATGGCGGGATCTGGATGTAGTGTGCGAGGCATCAGTGGGAGGTAGAGGTGCAAAGGATCGCAGTTGATCTGTGATCCGTGCGGATCACAACCCACGGTTCGGCATGCACTTGAGCCGCGGATTAATTGCTCATTTTTTAAACTTGCAGATTAATCTTAAATGTTTAAAGATCGCAGAGTGATTCTACAGATATTGCTTTTTAAGTAATGAATTAGACGGAGCAGAAGAACATGAAAAGAGCCCCGCGTCATTCAAATCGCATGTATGGGAGCATTTTGCCTTCTCCATAAAATGTAATGATGACGGAAGAAGAGTGGTGGACGAAACAGGTTACTGTAAAAGCGACAATACATCGAGCATGACCACGCATCTGAAGTGACATCACCCTGGTGTTCTGTCAGAATGCAAACCGCAACAAGCACAGCAAGCTCACCGCTGCATTTAAGCAGCCCTTTGCACCAGAATCAGAGCAGGCTAAAGCAATTCCCAAATCTATCAGGATGTTTATTTTACGAACAAGATAAAATCCTGCTATATCAGATGCATATCAGATACCCTTATCAGATGCATCCTCTATTGTGATCACCACAGACGGGTGGACATCAAGGTCTACAGAAAGCTACGGTGACTGCACACTACATCACAGCGGAGTGGGAGTTGCAAATCCAGCGTTACAGACACGCCCCCTCTAAGAGAGTCACACAGACACAAATCTGGCACAGTGATAGAAGCGGTGGCAGAGTGAAAGTTAAAGAGGCACAATGCATGTAGCAATAGCCACATATAAAACCACAGATAATGGCAGAAACCAAGTAAATGCAGTGACAAAAGCTGGACTGGGGCCATAGATTTCTTGCTTTGCACATGAGATAAATGTAGCATGCCAGTGTAAATACCCTTACATTGCAAAGATGGCAAGACTCTACCTTGCTGTGCCTGCCACGTAAGTTCCTATAGTGAGAGGGTGTTCTCCACTGCAAGTGTCATGGTGACTGCTAAGAGGTCTATTCTGTCCTCATCTTAAAAAAAAAATTCTTATTATAATATTTGGTCTCTTTTTTTTTTACATGCTGCACTTTAACAACTGAGTATTTTATTTATTAATATTTTAAGTTTTATTTATTTAAAACCATAGGTTCCATAGGTTAGGTAGTATCAGGTTCCATCTCCACTGGAGTACCATCTGACTTGAAGGACCATGAACAAGCTTCTTGGCAGCTTAAGGTAATGGAAATGGTGATGGGGGTTTCCGGTTGGAGAAATTGAAGGCAAAAGAGGTCGTTCCGGCTGAAGAGTTTATTTGGATTATTTCTGCATGCATGGGGCATTTGGCAGTAGTTGGTTGTTTGCGTATGAGTTTTGGGGCGTATGCATAAGTGAGGTTTACAATAAACAGAAACAGTATACAATAACAAATTATGAATTTCTTTATCAATCATAATCATGATTAGAGGTTTTAAGAAATTAGCCACTAAACAAACAGAATTAACAGTCAAGTTGATAAACATTAAAAATAACATTAAGATATGTACTATAGCTAACAGAGTATTGGTGCAAAGTGTTGCATTTGGTACCTTACATTAAAGTACAACAGAATGGCCGTGCTTAATTTATTACTTATCTTTTACATTACTAACTACCTACAGAACATAGGTACTATCTGCAACATTTAACATGATCTGAAATTTGTTTGTAAACAGATGACTTACCTTTTAATCAATCACTCACAGAAAAAAATCATGCAGCAGTCCAGAATGTGCACTGAGAACAAGACAGTCTATCCACCAACCTTGTCTCTAGAAGTTGTCTTTGGGCATGCCTGGACTTGTGAGTGTGTAAACTTCATATATTAATATATTGCTAGCAGGGCCTTCGTTCAGAGAGAGTGGTGATTGGTGCAGATTTCAATGGACATGTTGGGGAAGGGAACAGAGGTGAAGAGAATGTGATGAGCAGATTTGGTCTTCAGACCAGGAACGAAGAAGGACAGAGATGGTGGTGGATTTTGCAAAGAGAATGGAAATGGCAGTAGTGAATACTTTCTTCCTGAAGCGGCAGGAACATAGGGTTACATATAAGAGCGGAGGCAGAAGCACTCAGTTGGACTATATCTTGCATCGACGTTGTAATCTGAAGGAGATCAGTGACTACAAATTAGTAGTATTAGTTGGGGAGAGTTTAGCCAGACAACACAGGATGGTGATGTGTAAAATGACCCTGGTAGTGAGGAAGGTGAAGAGGACAAAGGCAGAGCAGTATGTATAGCCTCTGTAATAATCTTTGGGTCATTGTGCAAATCTGAATGAAACAATTAGGAAAAACATATCATAATTAACAAAAAAAGAAATTTTACATATATTGTTCCACAATTTCATGAGCATATTATATATACACTATATTGCTAAAAGTATTCACTCACCCATACAAATAATTGAATTCAGGTGTTTCAATCAGTTCCATGGTTAGAGTTGTATAAAACCAAGCACCTAAGTATGCAGACCGCTTCCACAAACTATTGTGAAAGAATGGATCACTCTCAGGAGCTTAGTGAATTCCAGCGTGGTAACATGATAGGATGCCACCTGTGCAATAAGTTGTAAAATTTCCTCGCTACTTAATATTCCACAGTCAGCTGTTAGTGGTATTCTAACGAAGTGAAAGCAATTGAGAATGACAGCAACTCAGCCATGAAGTAAAACAAACTTTTTGGGTCTTTCTAAATTTGTGTTTAGCTCGGGGAACAGACACAGTCTCAATATGATGAGCCCTGAGTGACGATTCTATGCAGCTAGCAGATGGTTGGTTTAGCCTGTTTGTCTGCTCCCTGCCCTGGGCTCTGGGTAGTCACAGATTAACTAGGCCTCTTCTGAGACTATACGCTATACTACAAGAAATGAGAGCAGCACCTTCCTTAGTGGCATGGACACCATCCTGCCCTAACAGGCCAGCTTTGCCCTCAAAGGTGCTCCAATTATCTATAAATTCCACATTATTTCCGGAGCACCACCTGAACATCCAGCGGTTCAGCGACCATAACCTGCTGTAAGCTGTGTCGCCTCGTCTCATTGGGATGGGGCAGAGCATACTACTTCATCGGACATTGCCTTCGCTAATTTAAACACCTCTCTGTAAAGTTATACTTACTAAACCTCTGACTGATGAAGGCGTATATCATTAGCTCCTGCATCTACCACTATCTTTGAAAACCTACGCTGTACTAAAGCCCTAA
>JAAGKR010005062.1:0-54625 GCA_011419295.1 Clarias macrocephalus
ACAGACTCGTGGTGTGCAAGTCAGATTAATGTGCAAAAACTATATTTTGTAAAATAATGAAAGCAAACAGGGTGGCTATTCTGTATTGTTTTTGGTGCACTTGAGCGTTTCAGAAAATAAATTTTAGATTATGTAATTCGTATGAAAAGTGAATTATTGGCGCATCCACTGCTGCGGAGATGACGAGCTGACATGATCACCTTCATCACTAGAGCTGAAAACAAAGAAATCACTGATTTATCAATAAATTATTAAAATGGCCAGAGTCAGTCTCCTTGCTGTTTTTCAATAGCCCACGTTTAGAAAACATTTAGAAATTCTTTCTGAGATGAGGCCTCGTTGGGCCGGTGTTATGCGCAAGACCGCCGGGAGATTTCCTGAAGCTCAAATCTCCGAAAACGTTGGGGCATTTTTTCTAAATAGACGCTATATTTAATAACCGATGGAGGTTTGAGCTGTACACACATGCATTCTCGCCCTAAAATTACTTACTCGACTTAAAACTACACTTTGTGACACAATAGCAATAATATTTTGAACATTTTGAATGCTGCCGATTGGAGAAACCAGAGAATAAAGAATAAACCAGTTGTTGGGTCAAAATAGCCCAACCAGGTGTTCATTAATAAACGACCCACTACATCTCATTTGACCCAACATGAGCAACCCAACCATGTGTTTAAAGTCCCCGAAATAACCCAGAATTTTGACCCAGCATGAACAACCCAACCATGTGCTTACAGAAACAACCCAGCATTTTTAGAGAGTCTTTTTTGAGGTATTCTAATGTTCTATTCTGAAAGTCTAATTTTCTAGTCATTTCTATATTTAAAGTTTGATGTCTTTGAATGTATTTTTTTTAAATAACAATAAACAGATCCAAACAGAGATAGGCTATATAACAGTTCATTCTTTGTACAAATAAAATTGTCAGCTAGTGAACTTGATTGTCTGTTTAAACAACATTTAACCAATGTTTTTTTTCAGCAGTGGCAGTTTCATAGCAGTGCTACTGTACCAACAGTTGCTAAAACAGCTAACTTGAGGCGTCTGGCTTTATTCTTTTCTTCCTCCTGGTCTTCAATGAATGCGGCCGACTGACTGCTTGCCATCCTCTGGAGCAACATCACTAGAATATTTTTGCTAAAATCACATCCACTGTTTGAAATGAATGAGTGGTCGCATTAATATGATGTGTCATGGTTCGGTAGTAGCTTATTTACACACATGCTAAAATGCTGCATTTCATATTATTGAGGGTCTTTTAGTCGGAGTATGAACAGACACATTTGGAGGCTTCTAAGATCTCTACTGACTTGTGAAAAAATGTGAGATTTAATGTGAAATCTATAAAGAAAGCAAGCAAGCTAACGGAAATCATTTGCATGCCGCGTTCAGTTGCCATTAATTTCTTAAAGTGATGTCCATAATAAAATAATTGCTCCTTTGTGTTTAAAAATTTACGGCCTCTACTGCACATACATAATTATCAGTGAACTAACAGTGAACTTCAGCAGGTGCCTTAGAACAGAAATGTTTGCGTGACATATGGTTATTACATTATTGGATTAGAAACTTAGTTATGAAATGCAATGATTAGGATTAGGAATTGAATCATATTTTCATTAAACTGTTGCTTGACTTTGATTAGATTATTTACACCCAATGGATGACGGTTTGGAGAATACGACGTACTTGCTTTGCTCCAACACCATTCATGGGACAGATGGTGGATTCTTCCGGCTTTGTAAAAGAGAACAGGAAGAGGCATTTCAAATTAATTTCCTGTATAACAGTAATGTGGTGCAGTAATTAAGGTAATGAAAGCTGAGTTATTCAATGTGTGGCCTAAAAGACCAGGTCAGCTTGCACTCCATCTGTGAGATTCACGCGCCTGGTACCAACCCAAGCCTTCATCCACCCCCATGCGGCTTTATTGATCCCTTCGCCCTTTATCCTTTCATTGGGCCAATAAAATACCGTCAGACATTGTAAGTGCACATCACTGTGACAGGCTGAAGCTTCCCCCAGCATCTATGCTCTGAGAACAGAGCACTGGCAGAGTGAAACAAGGACATATTTTTTAATGAGCGAATGAAAGTCTTTCAACTTCCAGAGTTAAAGGTAGCTGCTGCCAGAAAACAATATGATGGCCTGCTCAATAATACAGAAAATTTAAAAACAAAAAATCTTTGTAATAAATATCACATGAGTGATGAATAAATATATCAAAACAGTTTTATCCTTTGTGAACTGATGTAATAGGATGCTGAAAAGAAAAATGGAGCAGCACCTTGGACAGCTCTTCAGGGCAATGGATATGGAACAAAACCGAGAGAGCTGCGATCTGAGCACATCAGAGCAACGGGTGGAAAACAAACAACATGAAAGGGCAGAATTATAGGTCAATGCTAAAAATTGTTAAGATAAAGGAAATGTAGCAGCTGATGCTTTGCAATAAAAGGTGTGATAGAGAAAACATTTGCCAGAAATACAGTAGGGAGAAATATTGTCTTAGGAGAAAAAAAGAAGAAAAAAAAAAAAAACAGAACTAATTCCGGTGCTAAAAATGTTTTTTTTTTTTTTTCAGATTGTCTGGAAACAAAGTCTCCTGTGATAAAGTCTTTCCCCGACCGTGTATAGTATAAGAGATATTCCAACAAAAAAGAATGAATTAATTAATATTTTCAAAATAAAATGTGTGAATTCTAAATTCTAAATTCAAAACTGCAACAATTCCCAATTCTGACACACTTACGGCCTTCTTTAAAACGTTTGCACTCATTAATGAGCTAAGAGTCGCTTCAACGTACGGCGCCTAAAGTCTATAAATGTTCATTGTTTTTTTGCGCCTTCATTCACAATAAATTTTACCACAAGTTCCAATTTGTCTTTAACGCTCCTTATGTGTGCAGATATATCTCAACAGCTGAATCAGGTTTTGCCGAATGGTACAGCATGAATGTAAAAGCATCGTATAACAGCTGCACTTACACCTTTTCACACAGGCTGCTCTATGTCTGTGTTCAAAATGGCCTGCTTACTGGAAAAGTCTTTAAAATGCTTATTTGTGTCCAGGCTAAGATTAGCGAAAGGACATTAATTTCAAAACATCCTATATTTTTACACAGAGCTCGGCCAAACTACGGGAAAAAAGCAGACTGAAATGTCCCTAAATGATAAGAGGAAAAAATGACAGAGAACAAATCGCCAAGCTCAGCTCTTTCCCCTCTCCTCCCTCTCTCTCTCTCCCTATCTTGCGCTTCCATTTCTCCCAGCAGGCCTTGTGGTTGAAGGAGACGGAGTAAAAATAGCTCAAGATGAATAGTTGGGTCATTAGTTGTGGCACTGCCTTGAGGCACAAAGCACAAGGCTGAGTGAATGAATTTTCTGGATGGGGGCGAGGGGCCGCTATCTGGTGACTAGGAGATGATTTGGTGACTAGCGTATGATCTACACCATTTTCCTACTCATCAGACTATTCAGTGACTACTCGTACCCTGTGAATAGAGGCACTGATGTGAGTATGATGGAAATGCGTCATCTCTTGGTGTACGCCTCACATGAACTCACTGACTTGTGGAGAATATGGTGAAGCATGACTCATCCATCCGCAGCACTTTTTTTTCTACTCAACTCTCTGTAGACCAGTGCCTCGTCTGTATAGCTCTCCACATATCACACTGAGGCGCTGTACACGCATCGCAGTTATTAACTTCCACCTTCTTTCTCTTTGATGTAAACACACACGACACTTGAGTCACAGTTCCAACTGAAACTCAGCAAAGTGAGGAGCTTCTGTGACTGAAGCTCATGCCCACCGGTGTCCTTATAATCTCTCCTCTTTTCACTCTTATGTCGACTTTTTGATATTTTCCTCTTGCAGCTTGATCTAAAACCAAGGTCAAGTGGGTCTCTCAGTGCTCAGCAACTTCATGTCCTGCACAAAGTGCATCAGCTCGACTATGGAACGCAATTCAAGGCCGATATTACAAACATAAAAATGACCATCAATTAATGGATATTATACTGTCATTCTATGAAAAAGAAAAAACAGCATCTTAACCCTAAATCGGAGTATTTTACATATAAAATTACAGCACGTCAATTTAACAAAACATTTGCATTTTTTTTATTCTACCAACTCATAATACTGAATTAAATGTCATAAAATAGCCTGCTGCCTACATACTACAGTTTCATGAGTGAGCCTCGTGACACATTACACTACCTGGCGCAAAAAAAAAAAAAAAAAAAACAACTCACAATGTGTTGACCAATTCATGTGTGAAATTGATTCGTCGTGCTTTCATAATTTGAGTCCTGGAATGTGCCTGTGCCTCAGCGAAGAAAAAAATCATAGATGTGATAACCTGGTCATTCAGTACATTCAGATCATCAGGTGACTACGTTGTATTGCCACATAAATAAAATAATAATGTGAAGCCTATAGACCTGGCCAACTCAAGCAACCCCAGGTCATAACACGGCCTCCGGAGCGATGTAGACTAACTCATTTCATATCTCCTTATATACTTGATGCAGCACAATAATTTGACCTGTCTGAAATGGCGACTTTGCTGTCCAGGCAGTGTATATTAAATGGACAAATAGTATTAAAAAAAAAGCAAAGTTGATATTTTTCATTTTCAACTCAACACTTGATACTCTTACAATTTCGGATGCTGTATTTCTACTTCATCATGTAAAACAAGCAAGTGCTATTTTACAAGCTGTATAATCATAAGAAGCCAAAAGCTATTGACTATATAATACTTTTAGATGTTTGTTTTAATTAGAGGTGTGTAATTTAATTGACTATGAACTAGCTAATTAGGTATCCTAGTTGCTGTTAATTTATGTTACGTGTATGTAGCACC
Organism: Clarias macrocephalus; assembly: GCA_011419295.1. NCBI lineage: Eukaryota > Metazoa > Chordata > Actinopteri > Siluriformes > Clariidae > Clarias > Clarias macrocephalus. The sequence continues at coordinate 4,881 of JAAGKR010005062.1, forward strand.
TTATGTAGCACGTCGTTTTGTTGCACTGTGTACTGACCTGTATGTGGTCGACATGACAATAAAAGCCTACTTGACTTGATTTGACTATGCACGTTAATCAATTGTTTGCAGATTGACGATTCAGTTTTAGATTCTGCATCAAATCACCTTTTTAAAATAATTTTGGTAAATGTCTGTTATGTGCTCTAAAATGGGACAAATTCTTTGGAACAAGACCACAGCTTTTGCACAGAATACCGATCGCTTCCGCAAAAGTACCGCCAAAATAATATCGCTTTAGTTTATGAGCTATTGGTGCAATACCCATACCTGCTGCAGTGGAGTGTGGAGCAGAAGATTTCAGCGATTATTAGATACTTTTAGTACTTGCCGCTTGAGACAGGAAACATTATCGAATCGAATCGACAGTCTGCCGACGATTCATAGCATTCATTTCCATGTGTGCCATTTTCTCAAGTACAAATAATCTTATTTGTCTTTTTAAATTGTCTCTTGCTTTAATGCTACAATACGTTAAATTCAATCTGACAGAAAAAAGTAAAGTGCTTTTTTGCTAGTATCTGATTTGAAGAAGGACTTCAGTTCGGGGATTTTCCGATACTGAGTACTTTCTGTTGTTCATGGGCACGCAACTGCTATTGGGAGCCCTGAAACTGTAGAGTAACTTTCTGTAGAATAAAATACTGATCAATCCACTGTGCAGTGAAACGGATGAAATACACCGAGATGATGCTGGTAGTTCAAGTATCAGTGATGAAGCTGAAGACCATTATGCCTGTAACAGGATGTTGTGTCATATATTTTTACATATCTGATCATTCTAATTAGCAGTAAATACGCTTTATTGAGCAGGAAATCGCCTCCGTTCCCTCCATGGGCTCTTTGTGGTGCTTCAGCATCATGATAAACAACCACAGAGACGGAAAGTTATCGCCAAGTTAAGTCCAACATAAACTTCAAGTAATATATAGTTCTTATTATACAACAAATTGCCGACTGAGTAATCTGATTGAATGAGAGATGGTGTTAATCGACAGCATCACGACTGGGACATTTAACCATATGTATTACTCTGCATCACAGATGTTCTATCAATCGCTGAATGTTCTGTCGGTTGGAGCATGGGTGAAAGTAGGCTGGTACAGTCTGCAGAACTCAACACGGAGCAGCTGAATGCCACGACAGTACTTTTATCAAGAAAACATATAATAATGTTATGGCATCTTGAACAACACTTGGTCAACTTAATAATCGCTTCTAATGTAAGTCGCTCCAAACTGTTTATGGACCATCTGTGCTTGTTTGATTTACGCCTAAAGCAAGTAACAAGGCTAATTAGCTTCTAAATATACAGTATATCTGGCTACAAAGTCCTGGTAAGAGTTTAAAACTACTTTCATCACTGTAAAAATAAGTTGTTAGATGAACAAACAAATCATGATCTGTTAATAATAAATGATGTTTGTGGAACTGTTGTATAAAAGCACTATCGCACTTGTGGTTGTGCTGTTGTGCTGGATATCAGCACAGCTGTGATGCCTTCAGTTATACCCTCGTGCCTATGACTGCATCACAGCCGTGCTTATATCCAGCACAACAGCACAACCTCAAGTGTGATACTGCGTAATTGTATTTTTTAATCTATGAAAAGGACATTGATTTGCCATTACTGTTAACATAAGAATAAATATTGTAGAAAACAGCAGATCTGGCAGCACTGTCTCTGTCATGTAGAGACACAAGTTTCATTTGGTGTGCTAGCACTCAGGAACACGTTTTCACTTGTGACAGTGAAAATGTGTCACTTTTCTGATCTGATGAAGCAACAAGGTGTGTTACAGTTTCACTTTTGTAATTATTGTCAGAGAACGCAGCTCTGGAGGAGGCTAGAACGCAGGCACGATAGATAGACCAGAAGGTCCTCTGCTAAGACAGATTAGTAAGACAGCCGAGAGAGACATGCTCTCCAAGCTACATCAAATTGACCTTACTTTTATTTGCTGAGATTAAACTTGGAGAGGTGAGAACATAAGTGGACCTGACTGCTGTTCCTGCAGTTCAGTCTCACTGTGTGTTTTCTTTTCATCTTGTGGCCAGAAGATAGTTCCACTTCATCCTGTCATTGGAGTGTCAGTCAACACTGAGATGCCTACTTGGAAAAAGGCGAGGATAACGGGTCATTTGTAGCAGCCTAACACAACTTCTGTAGTGAGGGTCCAGCACTGCCTTAAATAAGTATAAGTTAATTAGTATAAGTATATAGGTGCATAAGTATTGGAACAGTTTTGGGAATAAATGAGCACAGTGTCTGATCGAGACAGGTATCATTATTGGTGTTTCTCTACTTGAATGGGATGCAATTATAGATTATATAAAAACCAGAACTGGACAAAACCTCTGTGATGTCACCCATAGGTTCTCTGAATAGTGTTTTTGAAGCTTGGCTGTGGGAGCTCAGGTGGTCGCCATCTTGGCAGGTCTTGACTCCAACTAAAATGCACATAATTCATAAATGGGGAAATGGGTGTTGATTGGAACACACACACAGTACTTACATCAGTTACCAACAAGCTAGCTAGCTTAGATTTAGCTTAGCTAAAATGGGTAATGTGGTTAATATTAAATTATATGCTAATGTTTATGAAGCATAGACTTCATAAAAGGACCGTTAGTACATTAATCCCGCAGCAAGCCAAATTATATTTAAACTAAGATTCCAGTTAACTTGTTAGCTAAAGTGATGCATAGCAGACAGCTAGCAGTTTAAAACCTGCAATGCAGTTCTCGCTTAAATCGGCCACGATAAATAAAATTTAGATTTTTCATTTTGTTACGAGTTACAAAAAAACTCACCCCATAGAGTTGTCATGAAGATGAAATCTAGCTGTCTAGACCAAAACCGATTGATCGGTCGCCGATCATAATCGATTGAGCTTTGGGAAGTTCTACAGTCTCTATAATGGCTAATATAGAAAAGCCGATCAGATGCCGCAAAACTCGAGTCATCTGAAAAGGCAATTTATTTTGCGCGCTGCTAAAATGGCTTCACCGGTCTGGCAATTCTACGTGTTGTGTGAAAAAGACAATACATTAGCAATCTGCAACCTGTGTAACAAAACAATTCCACGAGGCGTGAAGCACCCAAAGCATTTTAACACCACGAACCTCATCAGACATTTGAAGGTGAGTCACGTAAAGGAACACGAGCAGTTTTCAAAGTTGGCTGGCGTTAAGAGAGCGGGAGAGCTCAGCAACTCGCGCGCCGCCACTCACTCAGCTGTCAGTGATACCCCTACTATCTCTCCTACGCTCTTTCTCTCGGTGGCCGTAAGTCTGGTTCATCATGATTCACCGCAAGTTTGCCGCTGTGATTACGTTTCCATCTTTCCGCCCGGAATTTTTTTTTTGCCGTTCCTCGCGGATGCTTGCGGACCTTGTAGAACTTCTGGCGACTCGCGTCCTACTTGTCTTTTATTTAATTTAATTTCATACAATCTACAGGAAAGTTGTATTTGTCAAGCTCTAAGCTGTTCCCAATTACTAACCAAGCACAGGCTGCTATGTTTTAAGATCACGTGTTACACATGTTGCTTGCCAATAAATACAGTTGTCAATTCATGATATTCCTCTTCTTGTAATGTCAATACTTAATTTACATTGTTGTTAGATATAGTTTAATAAATAATGCTATACATGATAAGGCTTTACGTAGACCCTGTAATCAATGATCGTTATCGGCCGATACAGCTTACAGTGATCGGAAATCGGTGATCGGCCCCAAACATCCTGATCGGAGCACCCCTGTATTTTTTGGACCATGCTGTCACATGTTTAAGTCTGTTGTATCATTGGACATTTTAACATGGGGGTTTGACTGAGAGACAAAACAAGCAGTTTCTTGAATGTCCACTTGGGACTGGCTCTAAAAACGAGTCAATCCCCACTGACACCCCAGAATGCAAAACTTTACAACAGATATAAACATATTTACAGCCTCATAAACATAATTTTTTTTTTAATTTGTCTCCATATTTCATCTTCATGACAACTGTATTTAACTCATTAATTAAAATTATATTATGCCATGAAATTATGCATAATTAGGGGCGTGACCGATTTGAGTGACAGCTGCATTGCAGGTGTTAAACCGCTAACTGTCTGCTGTGCATCAATTTCGCTAACCGGGTAAAACTGGAATTGTTGTAGTTTACCACTAGAGATGTAGAGTTGACACGGGACGATGTGTTGGGTATGGATCATTTGAGTTCAAGGACAGACTTTGAAATCAAAGAGAGTTTGTCCAGTTCATTTTATACAGTCTATAAAATTGATTTATGCAGTCTATGGAAAAGTTGGATTTTTTACATTTATCTGCCATGTTAGAATTAACCCACAGTGAGTGGACATGGAGCCACAATAACGACAAGATGAGCCACAAACAGTAACTGTGGTACAACCTGAGGCTCTGCTAGCCCACAGCAATAGATCAGCATTCTGGGTTTGTGTTGCAGTAGAAGGCATTTTGTTAAATGTCAAATCTAAACAGATGGCCCGCAAATGGTGCACCGAAGAGACGAGAGAGAGGGAAGCCACACATCGCTAAACGGATGGGACTTGCAAACACCTCCAAACCTTATTTTACTACATATCAAGCCAAATGTGTGCTTGATATGCTGGAACAAAAGACACAGAGCAGCTGTTCCTCTCGCACACAAGGCGATGATGCACACATCTGGGTGAAATATGAGACATGGGCGTAAATACACTGTTCATAATGTTTTTTACTATAAGCTGTTATTGAATCGGACTCGGCATGATACATTTCTCTCACATGTTTATCCAAGTCGATGGGAGTTTTTGTGGCTAATCCGTGTTAAAATGAATCAGTAATATCTGCTGCTTTGTGACGAAAAATAATGATGCTTGGTCTGTATTGGATCTGTGGGGAGTATTGGATATTGTAGTAGCCTCCTCAACATATTTAATTTCACTTATCAACTTTTCATATGTAACGTGTATTTCCTGGGTTGGTTTGACTTAGCTAGGAATTCAAAAGTTCTTACAGCTAATTGATAGTCATTGTTAAGTATAAATTAATTACACTGTGATCAAGGAGGCCCTACTCATATACAGAATGTGTGTGTGTTGTGTGTGTATGTGTGAGTGTGTGTGCTGAGTAAAGATGGGGGGAAATGATTCAGTAATATATTGCAACTCCAAAATATTTATTATTATTATTATTATTATTATTATTGTTGTTGTTGTTTTCATTTATTTACTTATTTTCATTTGAGGCAATAACACATTGCAATTCCTTTTTAATCCTACCATTGGAACATTCTAAACCGATCACACATTAGCAGCACAGCATCCTGTGTGGTACCAAGTTTGTTTAGAACTATAACAAAAACTATCTGGAATTTTAAAAAGAAATTTTCTGATTGTATCAGTCAAATGTTTGGACACACCTTCTTCTCTGATATTGAGATGTGTCTGCTACTTATGCTCTGTAAAGCCTTCAAAGGCCTCATAGGCTTCATTAAAGCTCTAATCTGAGGTGCTGGTTGTTAATTGGTGACTTCTAAGGCTGGTAATTCTAAACGAACGTCTCCTCTGCAGCACAGGTAAGTTTTGGTCTTGCTTTCCCGGGATGGTCTCTGTTAGAGCCAGTTTCATCATGGTGCTTGATAGGTTTTGTAAACGTACTTGACAATACCGTACTTGCAAGAACACTTCCAGAACAGCTGACCTTCATGTCTTAAAATATCACCTGACTGGTATTTTTGTTGTTGTTACTTAATCACCTAATGCCATATGGTGGGAGTTGTGGCTCAAGCTGTAGGTTGTCGGTTTGGTGATTTGAGGATTCGGGTTCAAGCCCCGTTGTCGGTACGTTGCCACACACCCTACTACCCAGCCACTGCATGCAGCAGCCAAAAGAAAGCTTACAGCATTGTTCTAGAATGAAGGAAATGCTGTAAATCCAAATTTTCTGACTGGCACTGTATACTGTATATATTCCCACGCCAACTGCTGAGGTTGACCAGAGTACTGGTGTGTCAGAAACACCGTCCAGTACGTCCAGTGATAAAGGAAATCGCTTCAGTAATAAGGAGTGAATACATTTAATGTACATATATTCACTTTTGTTTAACCAGGGAACATTCATCGAACAAGTTCTTGTAATGTATTCAATCAGGCTTTAATTAACAACCCTTACATCATGTCAGAAGCTAAGACTGCAGAAAACGAAGTGCGTGGATAATATCTGATAATAAGCCTCAAGAACGACACGGTCTTGATTAAAAGTGTTCTGGACATCCAATCAATTTTATGTCTTTGCAAATGATGTTACAGCGAGTCACTTCCGAGAATCCATTTAGTGATTCAGGCTGAGCTCAGGCTATAACCCTTTCCATATGAATTAATCAGACTGGTGGGAAAAGACACAAATCAGCCCCCCCGCCAATAGTTCTGATATTTTCTGTCATCCAGCTCATTTTAGTAAATTAATTCATTAGTTCATTTCAAGCCTTTTGGACTTGTGGAACAATTAACAGCCCCATCATTTTATAATCAGTAACTGAAAAAGTGGAATAGAAGCCTAACTAATAAACCGGTTATTTGGGTCATGTGTTATGATGCATGGTTTGTGCAAGTGGTATTTTTTCAAGCTGTTCTGTTCATAAGCAGTTGTCTATGAAAGTGACATCCATATGATTTAGTGTAACATAGAGAAGATCATATTTTATCTGCGATTCATGATCTGTAAAGAAACCCTCCGAGCAGCTCAATGCGCATGTGACCTGTGGATTAACTGCAAAGGTAACTGTCAGATAATAACGTCTGTACCAGAACTCTTTTTATCGTATATGCAATTACATTTGTTTGTTAAGATGATTAAAAGCATCCTGATTACCAGACACCTGGCAATCTGGCAAAAAAAGGTCAACTCTGGGGATGGGAATCACCAGGGATCTCCTGATAAGATATTATCACGAAATACTGTTTCGTTTAGGTTAGATTTGTATTGCGATTCTGGATGTATCATTATTTTATAAAAAAATTTTTTTTTTTTTTTTTAGATTTTACGACATTACGATTCTATACAAACCTGGCAAATAATGTGCTCCTACCACACAGTTGACGTTCTGTGTGAATAGTTTAGAGCACACCACCTGCACGATTATAGAGGAACAGCAGTATTTTACTGCCTTAAATGCAAACATATTTAAACTTAAAATGTAGTTTAAAAATCTAATTTTGGTGTCAGTGTGGCGATACATGAATTGACACACAAAAGCATCAGGATACGTAACTGAATCAATATTTCCCAGATCTCTAGTAAACACTGATTGGCTGATTCAGATTGATTTATTTTATTTATTTTTTTTTTTTTTTATGTTGTGGTTTGCCCCGTTGGGTGACTTGTTTTATTTTTAATTAATTTTTTTTGTTATTTTATTCTTGATGATATTGAATATGTTTTTGTTTTTACAATTTACTGTACTATAGTTTAAAGAAGGATTGGTCAATGTCCATATTATAAAAAAAAAAAAATCACATCCTATACTGCACTTTAAATTTAATCCGATCAAGTAGGTGCGTTTAGATGGTGCATAATATTCCACTAATAATAGTAATAATAGCACAATCTGGATAAAAACGCATGTAATCAGGTTGCAATCAGAGTTGGATCCAGCAACATCGAACAAGAGGTTTGGTGTACACCTTTAACTCTCTCCCAACAGTCATGACTTCAGACCCAGTAACCGCGTCTGAGGAAGGGGCACTGATTGGCTTGCCATATCATATGTAGTAACACATCTAGCCAATCACACATGAGACAGAAATTTTGTAACCAATTATAACCCGGAAGAAAACATGGGAAACCTAACCTCAAAGCTGGAGGACAAAACCTCTTTTCCTGTTATATTATCAGCAGATTCAATTTCAGATCCTTAGTCATATTCTGATTAAATGCAGTGAGCATGTAAATGCACATCTATTCAGATCAGCATCTTACAATCAGTCAGGTTGAAATCTTTAACTGGAATGAATTCAGTTGGATCAAAGAAATGCGGCCCATGCAGCTGATTACCGAAAACCCATCATCCGATACGATCCGAACCGAGAGGTACAGTATGCTGCGAGGTACAGTATGCAATCCACTGCACGCCTACTCACAGGGCAACATGATACACTCAGAGGAAAGTGTCTTCTACCATCCTCTTCCACAAACATGCACTTATAAACACCCATGATTAACTACTGTAGTGTAAATGTGATTGTCAAGATAGAGTGCGAATACCATCCCTTCCACCCCGACAGCACAAGCAACAACTGAAATGTCCAATACAGCAAACGCTGTCTTGTGTAATGCCACAAAACTTTTAAAAATAATAACGAGTATACTGTTCAGCTATACCGGTATAACAGTAATGCACAGTTTACTATGATCTGGTATTAACGCTTAATAATAAATCTGTCCATATGTCATAAGCACATTATACCACACTTTTGTTCAGTTCTCGAAACTGATGGGTCAGGATTGAGTCCAGGAGCTTTATAGTTAATGCACCCATTCACATATTTTATCATTTCTAACATAGTAACAGTTCATTCACAGAGAAATCATTGGTAGATATACTAAGCCTATAAATAACTGGAAAGAAATCATTGGTATTTAACAAAAAAAAAACAAAAAAAAAACAACAACAAAAAAAAAAAACATTTAATTACACATGCCTTATATGTAAGTCTTTAATAAAAAAAAAATTTGCAATGGTTTTAGAGGAATAAGACGCTTCGGGGCGTGCTGTTAGAACAAACTTTAGGATGATAACAGTAACTCAGTACTATTAGTTATATATTTCTAAAAGGTATATGTATAATTTCCTGTCAAAATAAAAAGCCAAGCCATGGAGGATGCTCAGTCTCATCCTCCATGTGACCTAAGAGTGAGATTTCTTTCTTTCTCCACATGACCCAAACGTGTGATCTTTTTCTTCCTCCATGTGACTCAAGGTGTGATCAGCTTTCATTTATATATATATATATATATATATATATATATATATATATACATAAAACAAACAGAAGATACACTGAAAGCCATGCAATTTTACCCAAGGGGGTTTTAAACAAGGTCACTGCTTACCCAGATCTGCAGCTTGATTCGCTTGTCATTCTTGTACACGGTCTTGACTTTGAAATCGATGCCGACCGTGCTGACGAATGCTGACGTGAACGAGTCGTCAGCGTAGCGGAAGAGGAACGATGTTTTGCCCACGCTGCTGTTTCCGATGATCAGCAGTTTGAACATGTAGTCAAAGTTCTGATCGGCATTCTCTTTCTGCGGCGCAGCCATCTGGGCCAGGATGACAGACATGCTTCATTCAGTTTCAAATGAACATTTCATCTGCACCATTTCATTTGCATCTAATTGTGCCGTTTAAAGCTGCTAGTAAACACATTGCAGGCTGTTTCCTAGATTAGACTGGCATTAAATATATGAAAGATTATTAAAGATAAGTCCATATTATAAATCATGCTTCAAGATCATTCAACATAATAAAGTTTATTAACCTTTTTTTTTACTAGTTTGTCAAGGTTATGTATAACTGTATACACCTTAATACAAGGGAAGATCAAGTCAAATCCGGACTACTCGATTGACATTTACAGAAGATTTCAAACACAGTACGGTGATGAGATTTTATCCGCGTTCAAATATTTGAATGGTTTAAACGTTTTAAAGAATGATTGACAATCCCGGCCAAGGTGGCTCAGAGCCCACTGCAGTAGTATCTCTGAACTTTTTGGTGAATGGAACCTTAAAAATCACCAACTTGCGAAAGAGACGCATCTGACCCCACTTGCACATTACAGGAACTCAGCTGGGAGTTATTGCCACATCCCTCCAAGCCACCTCCATCTTTGGAGCATTAAAAGAGTTCCTGGGAGGCCAGCGAAAACTTAAAACTTTCTGCCTAGATGGTATGCAAGCATTAGTAAAGGGTTGGGATAAGTGCACAAGTGTAGCAGGGAAATATATAGAGAAATAAAGAGTTTTTACTCTTATATCTGTCTTCTGTTGTTCTGCACTATCAAAAGTCCCGATTTGACTTGAACACCCTTTCATATGTATGTGTAAACAAGTAACTGATATTTTCATGGTTATGGTAACAGATTATCTGTGAGTTTTTTTTTTTTTTTTAGATTTCAATACTTTTCCATCAAAAGTCTCTCTGTCTCTTACTTCCTCTCTATCCGTACACAATAGAACTGTTTGCACTTTTATTATCATACAAGAAGGACTGTTCACAGTGCACTGATATGAAATGCTGGTGTTTATAAAGATTATTTAAACCAATGGCAACTGAATTTGGCATAGAAATTAAACTATTATACATATTGTAACTGGGATGGATATATACCTATATATAGCCATATTAGTGGACAATCCACTAGTAGTGGATGCATATAACAATGACATATAAATTGCATATGATGCATATAAATTAATCCGCTAATAAAAAATCTTTCTCTCTATCTGTATATATACATATATATATATATATATACAGTAAATACAGGGTAGATAGAACTGTTTGCACTTTTATTATCATATAGGAAGCACTGTTCTCAATGCACTTGTACTATAGTACAAGTAATATATATATATATATACAGTATGGGGGGTTCTTACTGTATATACAGTTCTTCCCCAAAAAGACGTGCGTATATATTAATTCTGTAAGAGCTTATAATAAATGATATATGCACTAGTTTAATACTACATACTGCTGTCTGGAAAAACACACACATGCACACACGTACATTAGCGAAGGTGACAGGAACATTCCCCAACCCCCCACCTTACCCTACAGACGGGAGGTTTATGGCCAACACTTCTGTGTTATAAATAAAACTAATTGTGTATTATATATATATATTTTTTTTGTTTGTTTGTTTGTTTTTATTATTATTACAAGCGGTCGTTTTATTTATTTATTTTTGCATCGTTTAAAAAGGGAACGTTTTCTTATCTTATTTCAAGCTCTACACAGAACGGAAACGTCGGACAAAACTGCAGCCCAAAATGCAAAAATAAATATAAGTTGCAACATGAAAAACCGTCAGACCTGCATGGATCCGTCCTGCCGCATTGCTACAGTGCGTCTCGGTCCGGGGGATGGATGGATGGATGGATGGATGAATGGTGAACGCGGATGCTTCGCCTGCTGGAGAGATGTGCGCCCAGTGAGGAGCGGCCGCGCTCGCGCTCTTCTCCTCCTCCTCCTCCAGGCTCGAGAGAACGCGCACAGACGTGCACGCGCAGGGTACGCGCAAATCGCGCTCGCGATGATCACCTCCGTCACTTCCTGTCGACGCAACACGCTAGGACGTGCAGAAGATTTTCTTTATTACTGGTATTATTATTAGTTGTGGTAGTATTATTCCACGTTGCGCAAACTGAAGCAGTGTTTTATTCATAAATATTGTAAATATCATCTAGGACAAATTATTATTACCTCAGCTTTAATCACATCGCCTTGATCTTCTAATCTGTCAATTTTAACCAGTGCATATACACACAGCATACTGGTGACTTAGACATACTGACACTGATACTTTACTTTAGTAGATGACGCTAACACGCTGTTTTATTGCTCTGTACAGGCTGTCAGTCGTGTGCAACCAGCAAACAAGATTATATAAAATAAAATAAACCCTGGACAGCACGCGCGCGACACAACCAACACCTCACTTTAAAGCAATCTGCTATTAAGGTAGGGTAAATCCAATAATAAACAGACTGTGCTAAAGAGACAGATCAGATTTTAATCCATAAAAAGACCTAAAGGTCGCGTGTTTGTGCACTTAGCTGTAGTAGCACTTAAATCTGAAAGCATTTTGCAGTTTTTTTTTTAAATAAATATATGCAGAGCCTCAGGATTGTGCAGTATAGAGTGACATCCTTTATTTCAGCAGAACCTAACCAAATATACAAACATGACTGAGCAAAAAAATCTAAAAATGGGTCATATAGGCCATGAAATAGCACAGTTACACATGTTCATGTGTTTTTATGGTTGTTTTTGCAATAATTATAATAATATGCTCATTTTTAACAGGTTCTACATTTTTGCAATGTCATTCCATGGTAATGCTATTGAGATCTCAGGGAGTTTTTCTTTGCCATTGTTGCACTTGGCTTGTTTTCTCACACATTTCTTACTCATTTTCATCATTTCCTTTTGATTCTATAAAGCTGTTTGACCATTGTTAAAAATGCTATCCAAATAAAATTGAATTTAATTCCCATAGGCGGCACAGTGGCCTAATGGATAGATAGCACTGTCGCCTCGCACCTCCAGGGTCGATTCCTGACCCGCCACTGTGTGCATGTTCTGTGAGTTTGCATGTTCGCTCCGTGCTTGGTGGGTTTCCTCTGGGTACTCCGGTTTCCTCCCACAGTCCAAAGACATGCGGATTATGCTAAATGGTGTTCTCAAATTGCCCATAGTGTGTGAGTGTCTGTATACCACCCAGCGTGTACCTTGCCTAGTGCCTCCAGGCCTCTTGTAACCTGTGTACATGATGAAGCACTATAGTCGATGAGTGAGTGAGGGTGAGTGAATTCCCATATTCCGGTAGTGGTGTAATTTAAACGTTATAAAGTAATGATAAGTTTCACTCTACATGACAAACCCAGTTTGATGTTTGAATCCTTCCTGTTAACACACACCGGCAAGGCTTCCATATAAGCACATAATAGTCATTGACCTATGTACAAAAGTGCCATTTGAGTTTTAAGGGTTTAAAATCTCACAGGTCACCCTTGTAGGAATAAGCTAGTTTAATAGCAGGTGTGCTACAGTAGAGTACCATGATTGGTTTATTGTAAGAAATTCCATAAAAGTCAGCAAAGACATTTTTTGGGATAACAAGAGGTGTACCTTGTGAGGGTGACCAGGTAGATTATTCTGGTAGTAATTTGGGGTGATTCGGTCACATGGCCTGGAAAGTATTGAAGAAAGAGTATTTTTTTAATTATTATTTTAAAAATGAATAAAAATTAAGACACATTTTTGAATATCAAGACTTGTACCCTGTCGGGGTGACCAAGGAGATTATTTTGGTACAAGGTACCTGGTCATTCAGTACATTCAGATCCTCTGTTGTCTGCACTTTATTGCCACATCACATTGCCGAGTCTAGATCTGGCCAACTGAAGCAACTCCAGATCGTAACCTTTTTTCCATTGCTTTAATCTTCATGCACACATAGAAAGCATATAGAATAGAATATACCTTTTTTTATTAATGATTTTCTTATGGCTCACAGCTGTTTAGTCCCAATCCTGTGAGTTCTGGTCACATTGTTTGTGCAAAGTCTTACATACTTTCACTATTTGGGGTCTTGTTTGAATGGAGCATTCTGTGGATGGTTCATTTGCTTGAGATCTGGGGAATTGAGAGGCTTGAACACCAGCCTTTGTCTGTCAAGCACTGAGTGTTCTGATACCTTCTATCATGGGCAGCGTTGACTTTTTTAGCGTAATCGCCCTTTGGTCCCCAGAGGCTTCGAGCCTTAGCTGCCTATTATCCTGTTGCCAGTTTTTTGGTATGTAATTGATTATCAATCTATGTTAGTCAATTCTCTTTGCGGTGGTGTTAGTGTTGTAGCTGATTGGTGTATACTGTATCTTCCCAGTCAATGCCAAATCAATTGTAGATCCCAAATCTGCTTTACCGTCACTTTACGTTTTACCTGCATTGTCCACCTAGGTATTGTACTGTTCATTGTTCATTTGCCTAATAATAAATATAACTTCTTTTATTTCCAAGTAATTAATATCTAGGCATTTTGTAATGGCTTTTAAGCTGTTGGAATAAGAGAATGCTATTAACCTGTGCTATATCTTCAAACACATTTATGCCATTAATCTTCCCTTAATCTTAATGGGGGCATTAATAATGAGAAACAGTTACTGAAGCCCCCTAACTCTCTGACCCAACCTCAGGTGTACAGCATGTTTTTTATTATTATGTTCTGTTTTTTGTTAAATTTACAGCCCAGGGGCCTCCGAGTGGTGCAGTGGTAAAGTTCTCACCCTATCATTTGGAGATTTAAATTTAATTTGATTAGAATAGCGCTTCTAACAATTGTCATTGTCGCAGAGCAGCTTTACACAATAAAAAAAAAAAGATGGAAATGTGTATGAAATGCGAAAAATGTATGAATCAAAATGTTCAAGCGCGACGGTAGCAAAGAAAAGCTCCATCATGGCAAGTAGAAAGAAATTTTGAGAGGAACCAGACTCAACACGGAACCCATCCTCATTTGGGTGATAACGGATAGCAGGGATTGTATAACTTATAGAAAATGCTGAAATCGATGGCGTTTGACTTTGCGACACTTTGCATATATGCTTAACACCAGAACGTTTAACATTTCATAAGGTGTCAAAGCTGATGTCAAATGCAAATATAATTTCATTCTTTAGTGCCATAATCGTTCAGATTCTGGTAGACTACTGGTGTATCTAGACCTTCTAGATCCAGAGGTAAACTAAGGTACCTGTATCTGAAAAAGATAAAACACAAGTTTTTTCTATGTAATTTGTTTCATATGACCTAGCAAAGATAAAGATAAACCACACCCCCTTTTAAGCTCATTGTTAATGCCTAGAAGAAGAGGAGCAAAGATGTGTTTGAATAAATCATTGAGGTTTGGGGAAATTTTTATACGGTACTTAATTAGGTGAATCCTCATTGGGATCATCAAAAAGGTTTAAAGGGAGATAACTGAGCTTAGGGCAGTCCAAATAAATCAACAAAGTCATCAGCATACAACAAAATCATGTGCTGATGATCAACCAGAGTAATGCCTCTAATATCACTATCATGTCTTTGACTGTCATAACTTTGACTGTGGCTAACTCCCCCATGGGTCTAGCAAATAACACAGCTAAACTTTGTAGATGTAAGATGATTTGTGATAACAGCAGAGGATGGGGAGTTGTATGGAATCTGTATCCATTTAATAAAATACTCTCCACAAGCAAATGTAGAAAGATTGTATATATAGATCATATATGAGCATTCTCGCCGATCGAAGGCTTTTTCAGTGTTGAGGGAGGTAACTAAACCCTCTAGGCTACAGAGAGAAGTGTGCTGTATGACATTTAATAATCTTGAACATTATAGGAAGAATATCTTCCTCTGACAAAACCAGGTTGATCATTACTAATAAGAGGAACTGATCATTTCTAATATGAGGAACAGTTCTCTGAGGGGTGAACTAGTGAAATATTGCTTTCCATTACAGATGTGGGGGGGAGGTAGATTTAAATGAGTACTGAAACATAGTCATGTGGGGGACCTAGTATTTCTAAAACTCAGGGTTGAGCCATTATTTTCAATTAAGCCAGAATAGAGTCTAAAAAGTATAGTTTATTTCTTTAAGTATTTAGGGATTTGTTAATCCTTATCCATGATATACATTCCTTTGTACCACCCATTTAGTACAGTACTAAAACGTTTGAAAAAAGGCCATACATCTATGAATGATGGTTCTGGCTGAGGAGGATTATAGTTGATCCCAGGAAAATTCAGTAAGTGCAGCGCCTAATCTTTGAAAATCTACGTATAACTTGTCAGCAACTTGCGGTAGAGATGCATCTGTCTGTGGGAAGTTTACACACAAGCATTCATGAACATCACTTGCACATTATGGCATTCTGAGAAAAACTTCTTGATAGTATCCAAGCATTAGTGCAACACTGGGATGAGTGCATTAGTGTTTGCTACTTTCATACTTTTGTTTTACAGTAATACCGGTTTCCTAAAAGTATGGCTAGGTATTGATTTGCATTATTTGTAAACTCATACAATTATTGTTTAGCAAAGAAAATACACTATATCTCTCTGTCTCCAATTAACATGGTAATTTACAGTATCTGAAGCACTACAGTACTGTATGTCCTTGCTGTAAGCCATGAACTGCTTAAGTTTCCTCCCATAACGAGCTTGGGTTAACATCTGCGGTGTTGTTTTGTCTAAGCTGCTCTGTCAAATACTTCTTGAGCCAGAAATGACTGCTATCTCTAAAATTTATTTTGAAGAATTATTTTTCCATAAAGACAGCTAGATATCGTAATATCATGAATAATACAGCTATGCACATCTATAGGAGTTCAGTACTAATATAGAGAATATATATTCTCTATATTTAAACAAAGTAAGTGAAATAAAACCATTTGACTGTGTGAATGGAAAGTAGATATTCATGAGGGAAACAATCTGGCCATGGAGAGAATTATGAGATGGACATACAGTCTTCTGGGAAAAAGTGCAGCAGGGGGTGTTAAGCGAGTGTGTTCATGTATCACTGATTATGTTCCCCACCACTAAATGAATAAATTAAAAAGGGGGAGAATGTGGAAAAGAGATAAACAAAAACAGATTAGGGACCTTTACTGCCAGGTTTAATTTCTCAATCAATAACAGGCTTTGAACTGTGAACCCTGACCCTTATTCAATATACAGTATATAGAAGAAAATAGCTTAACATTCCCCATAGGGAGCAAATACTGAGGGGTAGTATAGTTTATAGGCTCCCAAGAAGCTAATTAAAATAAAATATTGTTGAATCACAAACACAAATTGCAATGTTATACATATTACTCCAATCTTCACAAATTATGCTGGTTATGTATAATACCCTGTATGGCCAAAAAAAAGTATTAAGCAAATACTAAAGAGTCTTTAATTAGACAAATACTGCAATGCTTAATATGTTTTAGCTGGCAACAATCAAATTAATTTTTAATGAAGTAGTTTCTCACTTCTTAATCAATTGGACGAGGTATTCTGTGGTTACTGTGTTTCAGCAGAGTCAAATTATTGGCCTGATAAGAAAATTGCAGAAATTACTGGAATTGGGTTAAGACTGTTCACCCTGGAAGGATGGTGCTAAACTGCCTATAGCCAAAAAAGAAATCGGAGATACTTAAACATTTGGGGTGTCTGTTGTTAAAAGAAAAGAAAGAAAGAAAGAAAGAAGAAATCAATAATAGAAGTCACAGCTATGAAAGGAAGAGAACATCCACATGCACAATGTAATAAGAACAAGCTAAACATGTGTTTTGCCATAAGAAAATTAATCATTATTGAGACTAATCAGAATTGGATTTTGGAGCAGTGGAGAAAGTTCATGTGATCTGATGAGATCAGATTGACCCTGTTCCAAAGCAACGAGTACTTCAAGGTATGAAGTACATGTAACGATGCCCACATCATGCGTAATGGTCACTGTACAAGCCTCCACAGGCAGTGTTATAACCTGAGGTTGTTTAGGTTGGTCAGGTCTAGGCTTAGCAACATTAGTGTAGTGCAGAAGACTTTAGAGTGGAGTGGTTTGATTGTCATTGAAATGATGTCCCAATTAATGTGTGCCAAAATATTAGAGGGTTTTTGTTGTTGTTGTTTTTAGATTGTTGGTTGGTAGGTTGGTTGGGTTTTGGTTTGTTTAGTTTTTTGGATAGGCAGTGAATTTATTTGTCTTCCTTAATTTACAAGTTTTTTAATGCATTTAGATGTAAGTATCAGGAAATTAAAGATAATGTTCTGATCTGTTATCTCATAGATCAGTGGCAAACAGAGCATTTATACTGTATACAACTGTACCTAAATTATTTATTTTTTTACTTTAATGTTCGTTGCATTGAGTGTTTGATGCTAAATGCTCTGTTTTTGTTTCTTGAAAACATTCTTTCTAAAAGTCGGTGAGATTGAAATAAAAGGATGAACATTGATGATCTGTAGGCAGAGTAGTATTTATAGCATTTTTTTTTTTTTACATTTTTCTACAGTACATTCATGTCCAATCTACATTAATAATAAACATGTTAAATAAATTAATAAAAGTTAAGAGATAAAAAGAAAATAAAGTTATATATTAAGATTGGGAATTATGACTGATAATGCAAAATTATTTTTATTTAAGGATAGTGGGCATGTGAAGTCATCATCTATAAGATATTGTTTGACTCCTTTCAAAAACCTAATGATAACCGAAATCACCCAAACAAACCTGAACAAAATCTTACGTATTCTTCAAATGTCTGGCCACATTATGAACACAGGTTAACACACACAGGTTTAACTGGCTATTAAAGGGATGTTTCCACACCTGTGAATCATTCTACTGTAATTGTAATAAGTGTCTGTGCATAAATAGTCAGTAAGTTTCTCAGCTCATGAAGTGATGCACCGACTTGGCTGGATACATCATCATAGGGAAGACAAAAGAACTGCCATTGGCCCTGCGTAATATGGTAGTTCAATTTTATAAAGCAGGAAAAGGATATAAAACGATATCTCAACACTTGAAAATGCCAGTAAGTACTGTTCAAACTCTGATAAACAGGTGGAAAATAGAGGTTCTGTTGGTCACGGTCAGGCCACGGTCAGGTAGACCAAGAAAGATTTCAACTGCTACTGCCAGAAGAATTGTTTGGGACACAAAGAAAAACCCACAAACAACTTTGAGAGAAATACAGGCTGCTCTGGAAAACAAAAGTGTTTAAAAAACGTGCAGTTCATGCAAGACAACCAAAAGATTTACAGAAAACTGGGGGCTTTTTGCCAAGAATGGGCAGCTTTACCAACTGAGAGTATTAAGGACGGCATGCGCAATTATTACAAAAGACTACATTGCTGTCATGATTGCTAAAGGGGGCAATACAGGATATTAAGAACTAATTCTTAATTCTAGGACGAATTTGAGTCCTATAAGAATTTTTTTTGTTTTTGCCTTCTTACTCATGTTTCTTTAAAAATGGTACAGATCTTGCAAATTCTCCAATGGCATGCCACAATTTACATATGTGTATATATATAAAGAGAGAGAGAGAAATGGCTGTAACTTATGCATAAATGTGTTTGTATAAATTATTTTGCAGTTATCTGGGACAGGTCCAACCTGGATAAAAAGTATGGAGGACTCTATCGAGGTCATGCTTCAGGAGAGAAACTCTAAACTACTCTATCGTTATCGGGAAAACCGAGTCCTTAACTTTGTGGCAGGAACCATCTTCTGTGGGCTCTATGGCCTCTGGGCAATGTTCTGCCTGCCTGGGTTGAAAGTACCATTTCGACTAAAGGTGCCATTCTTGCCATCCACAAAAGATCAGACTGAGAATGTGATGAAGTTGCTTGAAGGGAGGCAAGGTCGGCTGGCTGATCTGGGCTCAGGAGATGGACGATTGGTGAGAAAGAACAGGTTTCAAGGAACTGTGTGTCCAAATCATGTCCAGAATTATTGAAAATTAACACTTTTAACATTTATATATAGTCATGTTTTTGTGTGAAAACATCATCTGATCATAGTCGGTCTTAACATATTTTCACCATGCCATTATTTATTTAACAAAAATTAAAATATATATAATATTTTTTATTTTATATATATAATAAAATATTATTCAATATCTTGTAGATATACCTTTAGTGGCAATAACTTGTATGTTTCCTGTATGACTTCCCACTATATATATAATTTCAGTTGGGTTGAGGTCTGAGCTATTACAAAACCTTGTAAATAATCCTTTATTTTTCAGCCATTCTTATGTAGATTTAGTGGGTTGCTTCAGATCATCAGTTTCGACCATGCTGTAGCTGTTGGGCAGATGACCTCACATTTCCCTTTTGAATACTCTAAACACAGTTCATTGTCTGTTTATAGTCAACTAAATGACTGCGAGGGGCCCAGGTCATGTGGCTGTAAAACAAGCCTAAATCATCATCCCTACACCACCATGCTTCATAGTGGCTTTGAGGTTTTTCTGGTGAAATTTTTGCTGTCCAGTTCTCCCCAAACATGGCACTAGGAATTAAGGCCAAACAACTCCACTTTGGTCCCATTTGTTCATTGGACATTGCTCTAAAAATCTTATTTTTTGCGAATCCCACTCATACTTCTGTTTTGTTTTTTTGTTTGTTTGTTTTTAGAAGGAAGGTTTTCTCCTGGCATCTTCTAAACAAACTGTACTTGTTCAGTCTTCTAATTGTGCTGTCATGGACTTTAGCATTTAACATGCTTAAGCAGAATCAGAGTTGTAGCTCTGGGCTTTTCAGAAATATATATTTCTATAAACATTGCACAGTCTGACCTTGGGGTGAATAAGTCGGGACGTCCACTCCTGGGAAGATTGACAACTATCTTGAATGCTTCACACTTGTCAATAATCTTTGTATAGAAATTGTTTCATGCCCTTTCCTTATTGTTGTGCAGCAACAATTGCTTCTCCTGGCATTATGTTAACACACACCTGAATGCTCCAGTCCAGTAAAATAGGAAATTTTCGGTTTTAATGGGGATCTACAGACCTGCTGATGATCGATTAATCGTATGATGATTAGCAGCACCATACCCTCTTAAATCCTGTGGAAGCAGAATTTTTTTTTTTTTGGCTTGTGTGTGTGTGTGTGTGTGTGTGTGTGTGTGTGTGTGTGTGTGTGTGTGTGTGTGTGTGTGTGTGTGTGTGTGTGTGTGTGTGTGTGTACAGTATATAGGATATATGGAAGACATTTTGGACACTATTGGAACACCATGTAGTCAAGACTGTGTTACATCTGATTTGATGAAAGCACACAAAATATTATTTCCAGTTGATCTTCCAGACAAGATCAACTGCCTCACAGTTTGCTCAACTGTTTACATACACGCTGTTCTGGTTGTAGGTATTTGCAGCATGCTCTGCAGGATTTCAGTGCACAGGCTTCGAGATTAACTACATGCTGTTAGCCTATTCTCGAGGCCAAGCATGGTGGAGGGGAATACCACACACTAGTGCTGCATTTGTTAAGCAGGATTTCTGGAAGGTAATGATCATTTCTGAGATTTGTTTGATTAGACTGTTTTGTTGCAGAGCAATAATTGGTGTCTGTTCTGTTTTGACACAGACTGATCTTTCAAAGTATACAAATGTGGTCGTATTCCTGGCCCCTGCCGTGGTAGGTCCATGCTACATAGCAAGCTGTTTTTAAACATGTTCATATACTATAGGTAGCGTATTGAAATGTAATAATGCATTGCATTGTTTTAGCCACATGGGGGCAGTGCAGACCATCATATATGATTTTATACTTTCCTTATTGTCTTGTTATTGTGCTATGATATAATTTTGGAAAATTCCTTCGGAATCAATAAAGTCTCTATCTATCTATCTATCTATCTATCTATCTATCTATCTATCTATCTATCTAATTGATATG
The DNA here is from genome assembly GCA_011419295.1 of Clarias macrocephalus. Taxonomy (NCBI): domain Eukaryota; kingdom Metazoa; phylum Chordata; class Actinopteri; order Siluriformes; family Clariidae; genus Clarias; species Clarias macrocephalus. The sequence continues at coordinate 26,171 of JAAGKR010005062.1, forward strand.
TTCATCTGTACAGACAAATAAGTAACATACAGAGAAACAAAGAAATTTTAACAGTATATAGTGATGTTCATATACTGATCAAATGATTATGTTCTGTAAAAGACAAGCGGACCATTTACCACGTACCATGTGTTGTTGAGTAAGTACCAGAAGCATCAGATGTAAAAGTATTAGCTCGCTCTCTCTCTCTCTCTCTCTCTCTCTCTCTCTCTCTCTCTCTCTCGTTTTTATTACATTTCTTTTCATAATCATTCTGATCACATTCTGATTTGCCAAGTGGCCTGCTGTACTGTACATCAGTCTAAGCAAAGTCATATAGGCCGACGAGTAGTGACTTCTAAATCACCTGATCAAATTATTTGCATCCCATTGAACGGTTCTATTCATCCCAGATCAATATAAGATCAAATAGCCATGGATTATATTTCAAACTCCATGGCATTAGCATAAAATATTATAGCTGTATGTCCATTAGTTATAAAAAGAAAAGTAAATTGCAAAACATGAAGTAGATTTACTTGGCTTATATTGTCTACCTCAAAAAGGTGGAAGGAACAAGCTAAAGCGATTTAATGAAGCAATTTAACTGTTGGATAGTGCCATTATCCACGCTTCCACAGTTCAGAATAAGCAATTAGCCACACAGAAGCATGAGCGTCTGGGCCCACCTGAGTCACAGGATGCTGCATAATGGTAGTTCCACCTGCTAATGGACCAGACACATAACCTACTTGATCCAGGAACTAGGCTAGTTATCTGTATGTTTATACTGTACGAAATGTTGTATAATCCACACAATGACTGTGCCTTTTGTGGGGATCGATTATCAGACACTATACAAAAGTTTTTTTATTCTAATATTTTATCAGATGGCCGATCTGGAGGAGAAACTACTAAAGGAGCTTCCTAACAATGCTTGGGTTGTGGTCTGCCGATTCCCATTTCCGCACTGGCCCCACAGCTGCACTAGCGGCTCCGGACTGAACCAGGTTTGGGCGTATAATGTCTCCAGAGATATGACTTTCTCTTTGAAAACACAAACCAAAACTACTTGACTGATGTAATTGTTCTTTAAAACATGTTTGCGACCATAATAAAGCTCATAACAAACAGACTGACTCATGGTGTAAAGTGATGTGATACAGTACTGTATGTGAATAGTTTATAGTATATAGTTTTTTTTTGCCATAATTTATTTGGTTTAGTAATTCATATTCCTCCCCAGCTAGCCATATAATTAAATATAATTTAGCATTACAGGAATAAAATTAGGTGCAAAGGCAGACCATCTTAAGCCAGGGTTTAGACAAAAGCTCAGCTGGTGACATCTCAGTGACTTGGTATGACTGCCAGAGTCATTAATTGACAAATACACATCTAAAAATTATGTAACTGTATGGACATGCAATTTTCTTCTGTTTACTTTACAACAATGCTAAAGCATAGCAATGGTTTTAACAATCCTGGGAATCTAACCTTTCAGGTCAATAACACAAAATGATGTTACAATCACATGTTATAAATGTGATTAATGCATCCAATAGTTACCCCCATCATAATAATTGGAGAAAATTCAGTAGTGTTTATTATGGCTCATTATTCCTCTGTGATTTCAATAACAGATAAAAATAGGGTTTAGAAAATAAAGCTGTTAGAGATGTGCTATTTTTAATTCTCCCAAATGTTGCTGTTGGGATTTTTAATGATAGTTAAGCTCACAGTGTTTCAGTCATATAAAAAAAAAAAAAAAAAAACAATGCAACATGTGAAAGAGTTTGGAATGAATAATGTGACCTATCTACAGCAAAATGTTTGCCAGTGTAATTGACAGTAGTTGGAAAAATTTTTAACCAAGTGGTCAAAGAAAGGAGAATTTTATCTTCATTTTTAAAAGATGACGGCTGCAATTACCCTTGAGCGCGCAAAGTGGGGTCGTGTAAAATTGCCTTGTGTTTGACATTCAGGCTTAAGATAATGCAGTGCTTCACTAAGAGATGATGACTAGAAAGGATTTTTAACAATAATGAGGTAGTTCCTTATTTTATTATAAAACATATTTTATGATGATCTGATAAATGAATCAGGAACATGTTTTGTAATACAGTCTATATAGCTAGTGTGGTCTATCAATCTGATCTGAAAATATTACTTTAATCTTATTGGTATCTGCAGTAGAGCAGTATGTAATGTTTGCATGTGAAAAGTATTTTAGTGTTGTACACCAAATTAGATTGAATTGAATTGAATTGAATTGCATCATGCTCTAATTTATTATATTTTTTAATAAGGGTTTTGGTTTATTTATTTTTTTCATTTTTATACTCATTAAATTATTAAAGTGCTTATATTTATTATTCATTAGCCTGTTTGACTGCTCAATTGAATAAAATGAGTTTAAATCAAATACAAAAACCTCAGAAAAAAGTATAAATAATTTCAGTTCTGCACTGTTGTATATGGTGAGTGTAAAGTTGCAAGAATGAAAAGCTCCAAGGCTACAATAGGCAGAATATTTTTGTGCGAATTTAAATATTGGAACTATTATGTTCATAAAATAATTCTGTACTAAGGGGTGTAATACTAAAATAAGTGAAATGGTGGAGCTGAAGTAATTCGACAGGGAACAACTGTGACATGCTCAGAGTATGACATCACAGTATGCATCACCTCACAGTCACTAATGGAGCAAAGGTACAGTCTCAACTTACAAGCACCATCTGGGACAGAATCGCCACCTCACAGACTCTACCCCTAAATAACTACAGTATGAGGTCACGTTATAGGGTCAGTGCGTAAAAAGCCTGCGTGAAAGTGAAGAGACCGCAGTCAGTAACATGTGAGACAGAGAAGTGCATCAGGTGCTGGTCATCCCAGGGACATTGATGGTATGATAATACCACTCTGTACTTATACAACGGACTGATGACTTATCACTTAAATCTCAGTTATTAGGGAGAAACAGTAATGTATATTATGCCACGATTGTTTTTTGAGTGTGCTTTCTATGTATTCACAAAAAAAAATTGTGTATTACTTGTTTGCTAAATTGTTCATTTAATAGTATGTTTTAAGCTTAGTTAAATAATTTTGTTGTATTTGTTTAAATTTTATTTAACTAATATTTATTAGAAATAGTGATGTACTTTTTTTTTGTCGTTTTTCATTTAAGGTTAACGACCTCACTTACTGTACTGTAGTTGAATCCACTTTGAACAGTTGTTGTGTAACCTACAAAGCTGTCAGACACAAGAATTAAAAAGTGATTCTAGAGTTGATCCTCGTGTCACCTGTAGTTGATTATGGCTTTTTTTGAGTTTGAATCAGAAGTTCATGTGCAAATTCCCAGATAACTCGACAAGGGGTGCTGGTATTCATCCTACAGCTAACTGGGAGTTAAGGTGTTTGAGAAGCCCTGGTATAGGTAGATAAGCTTGCTATCATGAGGCTTTGGCAGCTCAGTAGATAAGAATGTGGTCTCCTAATTGGAAGGTTGTGAGTTCAGATTGCAGCACTGCTGGACCCTTGAGCAAGACCCTTTGCCCTCAACTGCTCAGTTGTATAAAAATACGTCTGCATAAGGGCGTCTCCTGAATGCTATAACTGTAAAATATCTTACGATGGCATCCCACAACAGTCCAACAATTTCTGCTGTAAGATACACAGCTCTGTCTCCAGGCATCTGAATTATTCAACCGTTGTTCAATTAGCATGTGTGTGAATTGATACCGTCTCCCTTACTTTCTGGTATCCACGGTTTACACCACAGGTTCTCAACTGGTGCTGGTGTAAACCATTTCCTGCATATTTGAGTGTTTTCCATGCTCTAACACACCCAATTCAACTCAGGAAGGGCTGTTAATGAGCTGATTAATTGGATCAGATGTGTCTGGGGGAAGGTGGTGGGGTTGGTGTAGGGGGCTTAGTTTAAAAAAAAAAAAAAAAACCATCCTCAGCTCTGAGGTTTGGATGTGGGAACTGATAATGTACCACATGGTGGCACTAAAGGGCTTTCAACCCTTTTTTAAAAGGAAGGGATTCTTTAAAACTCTGGCTTGGCTAGTTTATACTGTATAATAATGTATAATATGTGAAATGTTAAAATGTCAGGCGTATACAGGCTGCTGTGGTAAAACGTGTAGTCTGTAGGTGTATTTAGTATTTCTTTGTAGTGATTAAGAAATCACTTTGATGTATTTGTGATATTGTTACTTAAAGAATACAAGAATGACGTTCCTGAAAAGCTTCATACAGATGCAAATATGTTTAATCCCGCGTACTTTGTATAAGCAGTGTTCCGCTGGGCACCGGGCTGTTTAGTGGACGGCACTGCGTGGGCTTTAAACGCAGCCACTGACTGCGCGAGAGGCGTGACGTAGGCGGTGAAAGTAAAGGGGCCGGTCTGTTGGTTTATAAAGCGGCAGCGCGCGCGGCGTCCCTCTCAGTTGGGAGATTTTTTTGTTTTTAATTGACCCAGGCGGAGCATGGACATTCTCAGGACTATCGCTCATCAACCTGTAGCCAACAGCAAAATGTGCGAGCACGCGCATAACAAACCGACCGAGACGAGACGCGGGAAGCCGGAGGACAGCAGCGCGCACACGACGCAGGAGATGTCGAGGATCATATCTGACTGTACGACAGGGAAATGTTATTGCAGAGGAAAAGTTCTCGGCAAGGTAGGCATGCATTGGAACGTAAATGAAGCAGGAACCGTTACAACTAATAATTTAATTTTTAATATACATGCAACTGCTTCCTCGTGTGCGTAAAAGATTGGATTCCATGATTTCACTGATTCTGAAGATGATTCTGGTGAGGTGACGCGAGTTCATTTCTAAGTCTCTGTCATGAGTTGACCAAATGTATTGCTTTTTTCCACAGGGTGGCTTTGCCAAATGCTACGAATTCACAGATCTGGGTACAGGCAAAGTGTATGCTGTGAAAATTATTCCACACACGCGTGTCTCCAAACCTCACCAAAGGGAAAAGGTGTGTGTTTTTTTTTCTTTCTTTCTTTTTCTTTCTTGCTTGCTTTCTCACACAGTCACCACTCTCGCCTGCTGACTCACACCTAAGTAACTTCGCTCCTGTTGTGCAGATTGACAGAGAAATTGAACTGCACAGAGCCCTTCATCACAAACACATCGTCCAGTTTTACTACCACTTTGAGGACAAAGACAATATCTACATCCTTCTCGAGCACTGCAGCAGACGAGTAAGTCTCAACGCTACGGATCCTACAAATACTAAATGTCCAGCTTTTTTTTGTCTGTCATGGAACTAACACTGTTGTGTTCTCCTCAGTCTTTGGCGCATATTCTGAAAGCCCGCAAGGTGCTCACAGAACCAGAGGTTAGGTACTACCTAAGACAGATCATCTCGGGGCTGAAGTACCTTCATGAACAGGAAATCCTCCACAGAGACCTTAAATTAGGTGGGCCTTCAAAGCATTTGTCAAGTAGAGAGTTCTACCAAAGATATAATGAATGTAATCTCAAGCTCATGTAATGCAACTTGCTCGCTCTGAACTCCACAGGTAACTTCTTCATTAACGAGGCAATGGAGTTGAAGATTGGGGACTTTGGCCTGGCAGCTAAGCTAGAACCTGTTGAAAACCGGAGAAGAACGATATGTGGAACCCCAAACTACTTGTCTCCTGAAGTCCTTAACAAGCAAGGCCACGGCTGTGAATCGGATGTATGGGCTCTTGGCTGTGTCATGTAAGTTTTGAGTCCTGGATTTAAACTGAAGTGCACACTGCATGCAGCTTTGATTAGCATCGTCCTCTTATGACTATATCTGGCTCTACAGGTACACAATGCTCTTGGGCAGGCCGCCATTTGAAACCACCAATCTGAAAGAGACGTACCGGTGCATAAGGGAAGCACGATACACCATGCCCTCTACACTGTCTCCACAGGCTAAACATCTCATCAGCATCATGCTTGCCAAGAGCCCTGAGGACAGGCCAAGGCTGGATGATATCCTACACCATGACTTCTTTATCCAGGTTTGTGTGTCATTGGCTCTTAAAGAAGAATATCGTACCAGTCTTTGGTCCTTCCATGATATTTTGTAGCTCGTGTTTAAGACCTGTTCTTGTTCTGCCGCCTTCTAGGGTTTCACCCCAGACAGACTGTCGGTCAGCTGCTGTCACACGGCTCCAGATCTCCAGCACACCAGCCCTACCAAGAACTTCTTCAAGAAGGCTGCAGCTGCTCTGTTTGGTGGCAAAAAGGACAAAGCCAAGTACTTTGAAACACTAAGTAAGTTTTAAATACATCACATTTTGATGTAATTTACCCACATGTTCTAACGTTTTCTTGTGTAACAAGTGGTGGTGCTTTGATCTCTAACTGGTTACACCTATGTTCAGATAAACTGACTAAAGAGGAAGAGGATATCCACAGGCTGCGACATGACCTCAGGAAGGCCTCAATTAGCAATCAGTCGAGCAGGCAAACTCCTGAGGTGAGACACTATAACAATCTTGCTCATTACACAAGTTTTCCTTCCAGGACATAAGGACACGCAATCCCTGTTGACTATAATTGACGTCTTTTCCCTTGTTCCCCTCAGGACAGTAAGCCACCATTACCAACTACTGGAAAACCAATTATTACCACCAAGGACGGAGGAAACAAGCAGCAGATCCGTGACACCATTCGTATGATTGTCCGAGGAACACTAGGAAGCTGCAGCAGCAGCAGTGAATGTATGTGTTTTTCCTGTGCTTTTGTCATTCCTCTAATTGCTGCATCATGATTCTCTTAAGGGATGTTTCTTTGTAAGGCAGATTGTTAATGGATGCTGGACTGTGAAAGCTAATGGCATTTTTGTGCTTTGTTTTGATTGCAGGCTTGGAGGATAGCACGATGGGTACTGTAGCAGACACAGTTGCCAGAGTACTCAGAGGTTGTCTGGAGAACATGCCTGAAGGTATGCAGTTGTACCTTCAACATGTTTTTGACTTGCTTATTCATACGTTTTAATGTTGTCCTAAAGGTAAACTGGTACTCACTCTTCAATTTTTTCCCCTCACAGCTAATGACATTTCAAAAGAGAGCCTGAACTGCAGCTTCCAATGGGTGACTAAATGGGTGGACTATTCCAACAAGTATGGCTTTGGGTACCAGCTGTCAGACCATACAGTTGGTGTCCTTTTCAACAATGGCACCCATATGAGCCTGCTGTCTGATAAGAAGTAAGTAGCCCACAAAAATAAATGAACTACTTTGGAAGGAACGAAGGAGTTCCTAATATGTGATGCCTTGAAGCTAACGTGATCATTTTGGCTTGCAGGACGGTGCATTACTACGCAGAGCTGGGTCAGTGTACAGTCTTCTCCACCACTGAGGCCCCAGAGCAGTTTGTTGGCCAGGTCACCGTCCTCAAGTACTTTGCGCATTATATGGAAGAAAATCTTATGGATGTGAGTATCTACTCTTGGTGCAAACCCAAACACTTTACATGCTAATATTTTCTTACTTCATCTCACAGTGTTCTTCTAACCCTACAGGGTGGTGATTTGCCCAATGCGATTGATATCAGCAAGCCAAGGTTGTATCTCCTGCAGTGGCTCAAGTCAGATCGTGCACTCATGATGCTATTCAATGATGGCACTTTCCAGGTACAGCTTATATACGCTTGATCTTGAAGTGACACCTTTTCCCAAGGTATTCCACAGTTTATAGAGATTAATTGTTAATCTTTGACTTTACAGGTGAACTTCTACCATGACCACACCAAGATCATCTTATGCAGCCAGAATGAGGAGTACCTACTTACGTACATCAATGAGGAACGCGTGTCCACAACGCTACGCCTTAGCACGCTTCTCTGCTGCGGATGCTCATCGGACCTGCGGAGCCGGATGGAGTATGCCCTCAACATGCTGCTCCAGAGGTGCAACTGAACATCATGAATCTGCTGGCTGAAGACCTTCATGGCTTATCCATGGTTTTAGTGACTTCATGGACCTAAAGTCATTGGAACTTTTGTTCTGTTGGCCATGAGCCTAGCACCCAATCTACATGATTGTGGGAATGGATTTGAGGTACAAGTACTTGTCCTGACCACAGGAACCGTTGAATTAGGACTTACACAATGGATAGCTGGGCTGGAACCAGAATGGACCATTTAAATGGACTCAAGTTTTAAATAACATGTGTTTGCTATATAAATATGCAGCGGTCTTGTTGCGCTGAAGCTTAACAGCGATGTTTGCATTTGGTATGGACATTGAAGTGGCTTCAGTGTGGCAAGGTGATGTGTAGCTCTGTATAGAGCAGACCACTGTAAAACTGTGAATACATTCCACAGCAGGATGGGGCTGTATGGTGAAAGATCTTTTAACCAATGCTGTAGTTTGTGGGTGGCTTCCACCTTCCACTCTATAATCACTGTTTGGGAAAAGGATAAGGACCCAGGCCATGTCTCTGATGTTGACTGGAAAGATATACAGTAGCGTGCCATGGATATAACTTATTATTTGTCAGAACCCGGTATTTATTTATTTAATAAAGAAAACCTTAAAATGATGGGTGTTGCTTATGTTTTGGGGTTTTCCCTGAAGGTCTGATGACTGAATAATATAAAAGCCCTTAGAGTGACAGGCAGCTGGATGCATTAAAGTGCATTCAACCACAGCAAACAAAAACAGTTGCAGAGCTGTATTGTGTACATGTTTCGCTGCTGTGTCTCCCCATCCTTTTATATCGAAGTGTCAGCTGCTGCAGATCACACCACCTATTATATAAACCTCCTATGGTCTAGTGAAAGTGGCAAAACAGACTGATAAATGAAAAGGGAGTTGGAAAAGTTTCTGGTAAGCAAACAATATCCAGGCTTTGTGTTTAGCCCTTGGGCTGAAATAGAACATTTCATACTACACATACATGCACACAGTAACAATCTTCACAATTAATTATAGTAGTAAGTAAAGATTCAGATCATAACCTTTTAATACAGGACTAATTCATGAAATGTACATCACCCATTTTAACTTATCTTTTTTCATTTGTTAAAATGCTTCCTCCAATTATCCTTTCTATAAATGGTGTTTTTGGCTTTGATTAAACTATTTGGACCTAGGATAAAGTTTTGTTTTGTTTTTCCCCCTGAGCAAACCGAATAGCCATAAGTGATCCTGGAGTTCCTACTTGTGCCATCTGTTTCTGTGAACTGTAAGCTGTCTCGTCTGATGAGTCAGTGTTGGATTACTGGGCTGAAATGTCTACATAAGCCGTCGATCATTATATAATGCTCATGTGTCTTCAAATGGCAAAGATAATGAAAGTTCGAAAGAAAAAAAAAAATCACCATATGTTCTGAAAAGGGGTCACATGCAGTGTAAGCAAAAGTGTATTTAAGCACATTTTGTGATAAATTACAAATACTCCATTGGTAACAAAAAACATAAAAGTACAAACTTAGGGTAGCCAGAGGGCAAAGAGTATAAGTTTCAAATTTGCTAACTACGGAGCTACAATTCAGAGTGACACTGTGGGGTTCCTAAAGTTAATTGAGCACTGACTTTGTTCCAGACATGCTCTTGTACATGGCAGAAAATTGCTTTTTAATGACTTTTAGGGTAAATGTTCAGAGCATTTTTTTTTCCCTTTAAAGTAATTTTCGTTGAAAATGCCAATATATATGAAAATGCAGTATCAAATATAGTAACAATCAGCCATATCCAAATGAAATAGAAAGACCTAGTAGATCAGTTTTATAAGAAGTCATTTAATCTGATGCCGACTATATGGCCAAAACGTTGCGGAAAACTGACCATAACACCCATATGTTCAAACTCCGGCAAAGACCTCTTGGATGAACTGGGCCACTGACTTGTGCACCAAGCCTTTTTCTCTTACCTCAGTAAACCTCAATAAGGACAAATCGCCGCAGCTACACTACACCCCATAGGGAGCTTCAACAAGCATTTGTGTGTTATTGGTTATTCTGGTTTACTACCCAAAAACATTAAGTGACCTACTATACCAAAAGCATTAAGTAATGCTAAATTCTCCTAGAGCAAGTGTGTGAACCAGTGTGTGAATGCTCTTTAGTGACTAGCATTTCATTCAGGGTGTAATCACACCTCCTGGCATAAGTTCCAGATCCACTGCGACCGGACCAGGATAAAAAAGATATATATATTAAAGATGAATGAATAAATTAAAAGTAAATCAGTAAGTCACATTTTTAACAATTTTACATTTGCAGTCAAGCCAAGATGTGTTTTTCTCCTGCATTTCTCCAGTAGTTGAATCGGCTGCAGTAAACTGCCCATAACTGTGAATGACTGTGAAAATGTGTGTGATGCTCTAGGGCAGGGGTAGGCAAGTTCAGTCCTAGAGAGCCGCAATCCTGCTCCAACCCTAATCAAACACACCTGAACAAGCTAATCAAGGTCTTCAAGATTACTAATTCTACAAGCAGGTTTCTGTTTTTTTTTTTTTTTAAGGGTTGGACCTGAAATCTACAGGACCGCAGCTCTCTTGGACCGAACTTGCCTACCCCTGGTCTAGAGTGTATTTCTAATAATAGTAATAATGATACATTTTATTTGTAACACACTTTTCATTCATTAACTCTCAAAGTGCTAACATTAAAGAAAAAGAAAAATAGAAACAGAAAAATAAAAATAAAACAATAAAATAAAATCACATCAAGGCTAAAATAAAAATAGAAGAGGTATAAAACAATCAATTAAAACCAAATCAACAATTGTAAACTTTCTTGAATAAAAAGGTCTTCAGTTTCATTCTACCTGATGTCTAGTGTTCCCAGGACAGACTCTGCGTTCTCTGCAACCTTGAAAAGGATAAAGCTGCTAGTGAAGATGGAAAAATGAATCTTAATATAGCCATATAAGCAAAGTACGTAAAGATCTGGATATGGATTGAGTTCCATGACTAGCTTAATTCTCATAACTCAAAAACAACAACTCATAAACACAGAAAAAGATTTTTTTTTTTACCAGATTGGCCTTATAAGAAACTCCTAACAGGTCAGGTTACCTGTACCCAAGTCACTGATGTTTAATGATCAAATGAATTGTAATGACCTTTACCTTCACTTTGATTCAACCTCTCTGACTTCATTTGCAGCTGCTGTGTAACATGAGAATACGCCAGATGCCCAGGGATAATTCTGGGAAAAAACAGGCTTTGAATTGATTTGACTGAGTTTAATCCAGCGGCTATATACTGGGTCTGTTCTTTAAATTGCAAATGTGAAAAAAAGAAACTATGGTTACCACCAAAGGGTGTGAACACTAATGTGTGCGTTCAAATCAAACCAGAATTATTGATCATATAGAATAAAAAATAAAAAAAAGTTAGGAAGGTATAAAATAACTTGATTTCTCTATATAATCCCCTGCTGCACTAATTAACTGTACGTTGAAGCCATGATTGGATGGTCTGCTTCACGTCTGATATGCTGACCTAACAGGAACTGCTTTATGGGCACAAACATGTGGACATGGCTTGGAAGCGAGGTCAGGACTGTATGTGGGATGTGGCAGTAACTCCCAGCCGAGGTTCTGTAATGTGCAACTGGTGTTCTTGAATGATTGTGTGTACAGTTTCCACAGACAGATGGCAACAAGATATCTGTCATTGTTTTTTATTTGGTGATGGGTTTAATACCAGACTTCTTTAGTGAATGTTCATTACTATAAGGATTATTTGGAATGCACAGCAACAGTGTTCTGTACAAATGGTTCAATGTACAAATGGTTTTGTGTTTTCACAGTCTCACCTTTCTTTTTATTCTGCATAGAGAGAGAGAGAGAGAGAGAGAGAGAGAGAGAGAGAGAGAGAGAGAGTAAAGAGAGAGAGAGAGAGTAAAATAACCACAATTATGTCAGGCAACCACAAATTTGGGAATTGCAATCCTTGATCAAGGTTAAAATGGCCCTGTTAATCAAGACGCTTTATTAAGTGCTGTGGATTTTCATCTTTTATTGTGGTAAGATATTATTAACTACCTGAAAAAGGCTAAAGAAAGTTTGATACATGAGGGTGACCATGAGGAAGCCACATATCCTTGTACGCATTAGGGGATAGAAAACAGCATCTGACAGCACTGAATCACACACACTTACATAATAGCCATCTGTCCTTCACTCAAATGTACATCATGACACATTTGTCTGATGTCCAACTGTCCTACATTCGATAAACGAGTCAGCGTTTGTCCTACTTTTCTTCTTTGCAGCCTGTTTTTCATAACTTGTTGTTTATTGAAATGGTAAAAGTGTGCATATATTTATGTTGTTACATCATTACTGTTCATGGAATACAATGCAATAAACAGAAACAATCAAGTGCATTTTTAGTGCATTTTGGCAATAATCAATTGCAAAAGTTTCTTTCCACAGAATATTTCCAGTATTTCAACATGCTAATTTTTGTTGCATTTTCCAGTAGGTTTGCAATTCCGTTTAAAACCAGGTATGCAATACTGTTTGAGAAACAATAAAGGGAACACGATCATGCAATAAAATAGCAAGACTGAACATATCCGTCCCGAGAATTACTGTAAATTCTCCTTTCTTAATGTCGTTGCATTGCAAAATGCCAGCATAATGACAAATATGTTCATTTCTGGTTGCCAATATCAGTATTGCAGCATTTTAGGAATCTCTGTAGCAGTGGTGTAAGAAATACAAAGAAGATGTGTTGCATTCCTGTGGCACAGCGACAAGTTCATTCATGCCGTTTGGCATAACAGACCACACCCATGCATTCCTACACACACCTGCTTAGCGTTTCTCACAGCTTCTCCCTGGAGAATAGTGTTTCACCCTGAGGACATGTACAGTGACATAGTAAACCACAATAAAACACCCTAAACAACAATCTTTACCGAGCTTATTCAATAGACAATTTAATAGAACCCTGTATAAAATACAACCTATTCTCAAGGTGGAAATCATCTCAAGGGTGGGATCAATGCGTTTGTTTCCTGTCTCACGCTAGCATACAGTAATTTTTGAACTGCCTTCAAAGAGGGCCGGCACTAGCCTGCTTGCTGATTACTGCTATTCTACAGGGGGCATTCAAGTCAAACTGGGAAATAAATGGTGGAATTTCTTGTGAATGAAGGCATATTGCCTTTAAGCACAGCACATTAATGAAACAGCTGCATTAAAACATTTGAATTGTATACAAGTTTATAGGTAGCCTGTAAATCTATGAAGGACGATCCTTCTGGTGAACATTCAGCCAGTGGAACGAAACTGTCTTTGGGAACTGAACACACAATCATTCATGAACACCACTTACAGTGTACAGGAATTTATTGCCACATTCCCCCATACGCTCCTGACCTCATTCCAGGCCATTTTCACATGATTGGGCCAGAGGAGTTCCTGGGAGGCCATTGTTACGGACTTGCAGCAGGCAGTCTGGTCATGGATCCAGCATAACAAGAAAACTTTCTACCTTGATGGTATTCACTGATGTAGCAGGGGATTATATGAAGAAATAAAGGTAGTTCTAACTCTACATTCTAATAATTGTGCACTGCTTTGCGCTTTTAAAAGTCCCGGATTGACTTGAACGCCCCTTGTCATTACCTATAGAATACTGAACAGAGCTGAGGTGCATATGACATGCGAGTGTTAAATAAAGGAAACCTGCGAGTTAAAAAGCATGATGAAAATCTGGCACCACTAGACATGCAACACTATCCTGCAATTTGTGCTGTGTGCTTCTAGAAGATTTACAAAGTTATACTCCCGGGGAAAACCTGGCGATATAAACCTCAAATTCTTTACAGCAGCCAGTAAACTATAAAACTCTAAACAGGCAGTAAGAGAGCAAGACGACACAGAAGAGAATTGTTTTACACACTGTCATCCACTTATGATCATCTACCGATGCTAATGTTTTTGCCATACAGACATATAAAGCAGGCATTCTACAAAACGTGTATTAAATTGTAGAAAATTTGTCCGGCAAAAAAACAGTTCACTGTAATACAATGCCACTATCTTTATCAGAAGTCTTGATTTTTATTTCTTTGTTCTTTAATAGCCTTACGCATATGAGGCACATTTAGTTACAAAGGTAGTGCATCATTGTCTTCCTAGCTATAAACGTTTCTAGCGAGAGAAGTGCATCCTATTCATATCTCTATTTGTACCTGTTCGTTCCAAATAATGTATGGTATTTGTCTTCAGGTACATTCTCAAAAAGTATGCAGAAACATGCATCCAGTTGCTTGCAAACCCCACAAGACAAAAGCCTAGCTACAGTAGCATTCATTTTCTGAGAGACTATTTTCAAATTTCACTTCCTTTAGAGGTTACAGAAAATAAGTCTTTCCTTATAACAATAGGCAGCTAACTAAGGTCAGCTTATCTCTGACAAGAATTTGTTCTAGTTGTGTTCATGTATTAAAATTTTTAATATAAGTCCACCTGGTTAGCATTAGATTACCTAGCTAGAATGATCTGTTTACTGTGTATAGCTAACTGGATTAAGCTAACTGCTAACATTAGGAAGTGTGCTAACATGAACTAATATAACATGGCAGCATTTCATTTGGATAAACATGACAACATTTTATTGGATAAAATAATGCTCAAAATGTGACTCAGGTCAGCATTTGCTTAAAGTCACGTGATGTTTACAGAAAATGAAACTATTACCATAAACTTATGAACTAAGCTTGGAGTAGCTGTATAGTGAAATACTATGTTCTATGGCATGATAGCAGAACTTGCTCGGCAGAATACAAACAATACAATACCAATACCAATTAACAAGACACTTGCTACAGCATTAGTAATTGCAGGGGTGTTAGGACAAAAATGTAAATGTAACAAATTTCTGCCTTTCTATCAGCTCGAACTAGTCTGGCTATTCTCCTTTGACCTCTGGCATCAATAATGCCCTTTTGCCCAGAGAAAAATGCACCCCCTTACCTCTCTGCTCTAATCACACCACGCACTGCGCCACCTCGCCTCATCCCACCATCTCTCAGATATCAAGGGGAAACATTCATCCAGACTCTTTTCTGTTCTGGCACCTAGGTGGTGGAACGAACTTCCTCTAGATGTCCGTACAGCAGAGACTTTGACGATCTTTAAACGATGACTCAAAACGTATCTATTTCTCCAGAACTTACAGGACTAACCCCCCCCCCCCCCCCCAAAAAACCCTCTTCCCAGTTGTGTTAGACTAATGGTACTTAGTTATTGACCTAGTTAACCCAGTGTAAGTATCTATCCAATGATGTAAACAACTTTAAAGCACTTTTTGTAAGTCGCTCTGGATAAGAGCGTCTGCCAAATGCCTAAATGTAAATGTAAATGTAGAACTGACACTCACTGGATGTTATCTCTTTTTCAGACCATTTTTAGACCATGTTTATGCATGAATATCCCAGCAGATCATCAGTTTTTGTAAATACTCAGGCCATCCCGTCTGGCACTGTAAAGCTAAAAATAAGTGAAATGGTGGAGCTGAAGTAATTCGACAGGGAACAACTGTGACACACTCAGAGTATGACATCACAGTATGCATCACCTCACAGTCACTAATGGAGCAAAGGTACAGACTCAACGTACAAGCACCATCTGGGACAGAATCGCCACCTCACAGACTCTACCCCTAAGTAACTATGAGGTCACGGTATAGGGTGTGTGCGTAAAAAGCCTGCGTGAAAGTCAAGATACCGCAGTCAGTAACATGTGAGACAGCAAAGCGCATCAGCTGCTGGTCATCCCAGGGACACTGATGATATGATAATACCACTCTGTACTTATACAACGGACTGACGACTGATTATCACTTAAATCTGTGTTATTTGATATTAAATTATTATTTGCTCTATACAAGAGAGAAACAGTAATGTATATTATGCTATGATTGTTTTTTGAGTGTGATTTCCATGTATTGACAAAAATGTTATGATATTGTGTATTACTTGTTTGCTAAATGGTTCATGGAATAGTATGTTTTAAGCTTAGTTAAATAATTGTGTTGTATTTGGTAAAATTTTATTTAACTAATATTTATTAGAAATAGTGATGTACTTTTTTATGTTTTTTTGTTTAAAGTTATCAACCTCACTTAGTTGAATCCACTTTGAACAATTGTGTAACCTGCAAAGCTGTCAGACACAAGAATTAAAAGTGATTCCAGAGTTGATCCTTGTGTGCCCTGTAGTTGACTAAGGCTTTTTTCGAGTTTGAAGCAGAAGTTGATGTGCAAATTCCCAGATAACGCAACAGGCACCAACAATCATTCAAAGCCAACATTCTTAAATCACCTTTGTTCATAACTTATTATTAAGTTTAAGATGTCCCTGCAGAGCTTTCAGGCTGCAAAATATCAAAAGATCTGTCTGGCTAGTCTAGCTCACTCAACTAACTAATGGTATACATGTAAATGTTTCCACAGGTTGGATATTAAGTTATGAAAAACTGTTGTTCCAACAGCGTCTGACTTGCAAAATTTGCATATCATGTTTTCTTCAAAGCATTTAACACTAAATATAACTGATGAACTTGGCTAGGGATGCTCGTCTATCTCCAAAACCTAAAACTGAATTATTTACAAGGTGCACATGGTGTCTTTTCTAGGGTTTTAAAATGACCATAATAATGAAAAAAAAAGGCATAATAGTGGAATAATTTATTTATTCTAGTAAAAGTAATATGATTTAATTACACTCAAACTGCTAGCGTGAGAAGATGTAGCTTGATCAACGACTTATTATTATTATTAATTTATTAAATTTATTATTAATTTAAGGTGCGTTAGGTAAGATTTGTCTTTTTTTTTTTTCAAAAACAGTTGTGTGGACTAAAACATTTCAATAATTCCCGCCCTGTCTCATATAGTATCTGTAAAATAATTCATGGGAGATGCATCCAAACTCAAACAAGCATTCTGAACCCAAATTTCCTTTTTTTAAATGTAATGCTTGATTTCTAAACAGTGGTTTGTAATCATGGTCTATGTTTCTTGCTGTTTGCTTTCATAAATACGAAATAAACAATTGCACCTTTATCAACTATTGCATCTTTAAAGCAAGTCTCCAGCACCCAGATCAGATTATCCACTATATAAACTTGGCCAAAAGCTGGCTTCAGATAGAACAAAGAAAGGTAGAAAATTCAATTTCTGCACACGTCCACCAATGTATCATGTTCCAGCGTAATATTGTCTACCATCTGGTTTGGCCATAATATGTGGACGTCCTATTAACCTTAAGAAAAAGCCTGTCATGTCAATGTGTGCATGAATTTGCTGTCAGCCATGTGAAACAGGGAAGAGTGTGTTGTGTTTCTTTTGCATTTGATTTGACACAGTTATGGAGTTGGCATGCCTTTCATAGGGAGATGCAGAGAGGTCATTCAGACAGCTGGATTATATAGGAAACCGCCATCTGTAATTTCAGACTTTCCAATAACACAGCCATGAACTTAAAGGTTTGCTTTGGAGGATGAAAGGAGTTATGGCACCAAGATTAAATTTCGCTACTCTTTTGGAAAGATAAACTGCACTATGCTTTGAAGAGCGCATCATCATGTGTTTTTGATTCCATAAACGTTCATTTATTTTGGGTAGTTTGGCAGCAACAGTTTAATGCTTTAATTATCTTTTATTATTTCATGCTCTCATCTTTGCAGCAGCTTTTAAAAATGAATAAAGAAGAATGGGTATTCATTTCATTTTCCAAACATGATGTATCTGATGTATCTGAGCATTTCACTCCGAGAAACAGCTCATCGATTGATACAGTATACTAGAGATTGGCACATGAAGTAAAGGCACAGTATGATGAAGTTCACTTTGTGAAGTTAAGAAAACTTCAATGTGGCGAATCCTGACTCTGTAAGATATATGTGACAGAGCGAGTCAAATACATCAAAGATAAACACATAAACCAGAAAATTGCCTGACTACATATTCTTCGGAGCGAATCGAGATAAATTATGTCACTAAATAAGGTTTTATCTATGTCTTGCCGGCACCGTCTTCATAAAACCTGTTTTGCACCACAGGTATCTGTGTAATGCATGTATCTGATTCCAGCTAAGGATGTGTTCATGCATGGGCAGATCATTTCATTCATACTTCTGCTGGCATGTCAGAGCAGCCTACGCTTGTTTGTGTACATGCATGTGTACTTCTCTCATACGGCTAAGCACAAGATAATTCACAAGCTTCATAAATCTTTTCCTTAATCCACAAATTTGGCCAAAATATTGCTCTCACGTGCCTATTAACATTTACACACGGATTGTCATTGCTTCCTGTAAATATGATCAAGCCTGCAAGCGATTTCACCTTGCAAAAAAGCATCGCTTTCAAAAAGTGCATTTAAAACAGAATGAATTAATGGAGAAGATTATTTGCAATAAGAAAGGTGAATGGGCCTACTGATAATTCTAAGAAGTTATATGAATCTATAACATCTCGACATTGCTACAATTGAGCATAAAACTGAGCATAATGTACTGTAAATTAATAGAACAATGAATAAAAACAACAAATAATACAACAACAAAATAACATCCATTGTCTTGGTCAGGATTCAAAGTTTGGTCATCAAGATAAAATATTTTTATAGCATTGTAGCTGTCCTGAAAACCAGCAAATACTGTTCATTATGCCCACTCATCATGAACAAGCAGTACAATTATTCATTATCTATATATATTTTAAAATACGAAGATTTGAGTTTAGATGGAGGTGTTAGGAAATGATGTTTAGTCTGAACAACAGTACTTAAAAGTAAACGTAGGTAATGACTTTTTGACCATATGTGTACTGTATGATACGGAGCAATGGTTCTCAACTGCAGTCCTGGAGGACCACTGCCCAGCACATTTTAGTATTTTCTCAACTCCCATAACACCTATTTTAACTAGGTGATTTAACAGGCTTTTCTTAATTGCAGTTAGTGTAGTAGAGCGAGGAAAACACTAAAATATGCAGGGCAGTGGTGCTCAAGGAATAAGGTTGAGAAACATTGTTAGAGTAGACTAAAAAGTGCCACAAGGATGTGTCTTCAGGCCATGCTGTTTTTGAAAGCATGGCATTGACCTAATTCATAATTAGTATACACATGGATTAACTCATATTTATTTCATTATATCTCGTGATATTATATATGATATATGATATTAGCCAGTTGAACTTGTGCCATTAAATACTGGGTATTTGGCATCTTTTTCTTTCTTATCCCATGTAAACATGAGGTTTTAGAAGACAAAAATGGACCAAAAAACAATTAGAAATTACCTGCCTGATCACTGTATTCGATATTTCATCAACACATAAGGATAACGTGTCATGACTGACACAGCAGTTTTTTGGTTTTCTCTGGAACTTTGCCAAAATAAGAAACATGTAATATGAAAAAAGAAGAGTTCATGTATTGGAAGATTTATGATTACATTACTATAATTCACTTCTTGGTACAGTAAGTGGCCTCCTTTAATGATCCACAAGCTCTGTGCCTTTGAGGAAAGCATACTGTATATTTATAATCATACAAGCTGAAGTACATGTGCTTTGAGATTTGGGGTAAACAAGATATCATTGCAGACTTCACTTACAATTTGTTGATGGAATAGGGAGTTGCTGGCGTCTCCTTGCTTTATGGTACACTGGATTTCTTCTTTTAGCTGCAGTAGTTATGCCTGCCAGAACACTAATAATGGTAATAATGATGCTTTTGGATTATCCTTAAGAACATTATGCACCATATGCAGCTCACATTCCTGCTGTTCTGAGGCACAGCACCTCCTCTGAGCTTCCTCAGACCCAGCAGCTCCAACAGAATGACGAGGAAATAATTCATACAAAGGCTATGCTTGCCCCAGTATTAACCAAGTAATAATATTAACCAAGTAAAATTGTATTAACATAAAGGTTAATATAAATCTTAGCACACACCTTTCTACATTCAAACACAGTGATTCATTTAACATTTGCATATTAACATCAGAAATTGCCAAACCACTGAGTCACAGCCCTGCAATGCTGCATAACTGTTAAACGAATAAAACACTATTCCACAGAGAGAGAGAAAACAAGTACCAGGATGTCCAGACATGATTGAAAAGTTTCTGCTTTTTGCCTAACTTACGGTACATTATTTTCTGGACAGGAAACGAATGATCTGATAATGACAGAACTACAGGTTTTTAATTAATTTATTAATGGTGTGCATGCCAATCCCCCCCCCCATACTTTCAGTAAGATTGTACATTCCATATCTACTGAATACCAGAGAGCAAGAAACAGAGCGACAAGATTGTCACATGGATTTAATCTGTGCCTAAGAGAGTCACATGAGTGTGGAAGCCTTTCCAAATTTCCAACAATTTGTCTAAATGTTAGCTGTGGAAATTCCTATTTCAAGGAAATGAAAAGTTATATTGGATTATATATGTATACACTATACAGCCAAAAGTAAATGCACACCTGACCTGTATGTCCATATTTCGTTCTTCCCTGACTTGGAAGTTGGAAGACTTACAGTAATTGTGTAGAATATTCTTGTATGGAACGGAGGAGCAACATCCAAAAATGTTTCAGCATGATAATGCCCTTGTGCACAAAATGAGGATCCATGAGGATTTGCCAATGTCGGTGTGCAGTGACCTGCACAGAGCCCTGAACTCAGCCGCATTGAACACTTTCAGGATTAATTAAAACACCAACACCACCTCAAGTCTCCTCTTTGGTACCTGAATGAGAAAATCTCCATAGTCACGTTCCGATATCTAGTGAAAAGGCTTTCCAGAGGAGGTTATTTAATCCCCCCCTTTAAATGGAGGATTAAATCTTGGAATAGGAGTTTCATAAAGCATACAGTATATGAGTAAAAGGGTCATGAGTCCAAAAACCTTTAGGCAAATAGTGTACTTTCCAATTGAATTGAATCTCTCAGTGGCCACTTTTATATATAAATACATGTACACAGAGTTTTTTATTTTTTATTTTTTTATTTTTCCCCGATTTTCTCCCTAATTTTAGTCGTGTTCAATTCCTCCCCGTCACTAGGGGGCTCCCACATTAAGGCTACTACTAACACTCATTCGATAGGGCCGAAGACTATCACGTGTTTCCTCCGAACCACGTGACGCCAGCCGACCGCATCTTTTCGAACTGCTCGCTCACGCACCGTTGGGGGCGGTGTAACACACTCGGAGGACAGCGCTATCCGCTCCCTCCGTTGCGTGAGCTCACAGACGCCCCTGACTGGCTGTAGAGCCGTGATTAATGTGGGAGCACTAAGTACCTCTCATCCCTCCCCTCTGAGAGAGCTCGGCCAATCAGCTCTCTCTAGACCTCCGGCTGCGAGAGGTTACAGCATCACGCGGGATTCGAACTAGCGATCTCCGGATGATAGGGCATGTACACAGAGTTAAACCAAACTTAATCTATCTGCTAGAATACTTTGTGACTACATCACTCAAAGTAACAGTAAAATACTCCAAGTATTCTCAAGTCAAATATTTGGAATGCCAGCTATCGTTATTCTTGTCCTAGGATCCTAGGACAAGAAGAAGCATTACACTGTATCCACACACAATTTAAAAATAGGATCATATGTTAATCATAAACTTGAGGGACTAGCTTATCTCTTTAACTTACAGTAAACACCAATGATATGTCATGGATTTTACTGCCCTGTAACAGATCAACCATTGCCGACTCTCTGGGGTTGCTGTGAACTATGGACCAAGAAAGCTGAAAACAGAAATGATAAGAGCAATAATAGCAATAATAATAATAATAATAATAATAATAATAATAATAATAATAATAATACCATTGTCTGTATTGTATGTTAACTCACACTAATGTATGCATTGTAAGACTTTCAAATTGTCTTGTCTTCACAGCTTTCTTCCAGTTCACTAGTGTAGAGAATGTAATGTCTAGTAACCAGAATGAAATGTCATTAGGGTCATTAGCTCGGCTAATAGCAAGGTTGCTCAGGTATGAGGATTATTCTTGAACCAGATCAAGGAATCTATTTTTGTCATCATGCTCAAAAACATGTCATAAGATTAGCTAATTGCGTATTTTCATAATCACTGATCATCAGCAACGCAGGTGGTAGTATGGTGCAGAGACTTTTATTAGTGTTTTGTTATCTATCTATCTATCTATCTATCTATCTATCTATCTATCTATCTATCTATCTATCTATCTATATATAAAAAAACATTCACTCTCTCATCATCTATACTGCTTTATCCTGTACTCAGGGTCACAGGAGGCCTGAAGACTTGTGGCAGAGTACACACTGGACAGGGTGCCAATCCATCACAGGGCACACACATACACACTCACAGACTCATTCACACACTACAGGCAATTTGAAAACGCCAATTAGCCTAATCTGCAGGTCTTTGGGAGGAAACCAGAGTACCCGGAGGAAACCCACCAAGCACAAGGGGAACATGCAAACTCCATGGAAGTTTGGAAATCAACCCTGGCCGGGAACTGAATCCGGTCCCTGGAGGTGCAAAGAGACTAAGAGAAAGTGCTAACCACTACACCACCGTGTACAATCTCATTGCATTTATGTTTATGTTTTTATTCACTTCAGAACACAATATATACACATACATACTGTACAAAAATGTCAGAACTTCAGGGGGGGTGGTATGATGTATATTATATGAATATAATAATATTATCATAATATTTTCACATATATCAATATATTAAATACAGCAATAAATTTAGTATTAAAATATTTATCCTTTTTTTTTCTTTTCCTGTAGTGTGTATGCATTTTTTGGCTGACATATATATCATTTGTCTGTCTATCTATATTATATTTAGAGTATATTAAATCTATAGATAGGTATAGATAGGTTAATGTAGCTGAAGCTTTTTCATCATTTGCAAATTGCAATTGAAATTTGGCAGTTTAATGAATGAGACCAATACTGTTTCACATAGCTGTTCTGTGAATAAGCGTTAAATTGCAACTCAAGTTTTTTTTGCACTAGTCGTGTCCTTTGCAACAGTCACGTTAATAACTAAGCTCTCTTTTTCATTTTATGTTCATTTATAACCTTACTGCACTTATAGCGATATCAAATGTGATTTTAATGATACTTTGGAGACCAAAGATGAACATCAATGTCTCCTTTAAAGTTCTCATCTCAGTGGGTTTCCAATCAAACTAAAATGGTACCTGTGGTGAAACTCTAAGGGGCTAAGCTATCAGCCGAGGGAGGATAAGAGAGTTTTCAAGCTGCCGGGAGATTGAATCCTGCCAAAAACATCCACCAAAAAAAGAACACTCACCATGATAGTCTTCTCAGTAATCACACAAATGCTCCCAACAAGGCTGCATTTCTGATTGACTTGGTTCATTGCACAGTGAGATATTTAAGCAATATCACATGAGAGGGGGTGATGTGGTGCTTGAACATCAGGACTGCCGTAGGCATGAGACTCAACAGCACAACCTTGAGTAATATAACTGGTGACAGGATCATGCTCACCCAAGGTTTATCTGTGACTGTGAGCAGCAAAGGCTCGCTTGTCTGGTCTGATCCCACACAAAAGCTAATGTTGCACAAATTGCTGATAAAGGTGAATGCTGGCTCTGACAGTAAGGTATCAGACCACCCATTGCATCACAGCTTGCTGTGCTTGAGGCTTAGCAGGCATCCCATTAGATTTAGGGCACGAGGCGGGGTACACCATGGACAGGCTGTAAATCCTTCACAGGGCACACACATACACACACTACAGGCAAATTGGTAACGCCAGTTAGCATAGTCTGGAATGTGGGAGGAAACCGGAGTACCCGGAGGAAACCCACACAGGCACACAGACCCCAGGTAGGAATTCGAACCCGGGCCATGGAGGTGCAAGGCGACGGTGCTAACCACTAAGCCACCATGCCACCTACTACAGAAATACAAAAATAAAAAATTATTAATAATAAATTATATAAATAATTATAAATTAATAAATAAAAGAGAAATATGTGTGTCAAGTGTGAGAGCCTCTTGACTTAATTTAGTTTAGTAGTTAGTTAGAAATAATATTTGACAAGAAACAGCGGGCTTATCAGCTACAAATCAGCCACCTACTGCAATCTAACAGTTTGTTTTGAGCAATTTTGCAGTTCTGAGTGTGTATTCCTGTCACTAGTAAACAAGGTTGTCAAGGCTGAGCTAGATTTCCAGGCCAGTGAGGGTTATTTAACTCAAACATATTTAACTGTGTGTGTGTGTGTGTGTGTGTGTGTGTGTGTGTGTGTGTGTGTGTGTGTGTGTATGTTGACCGGAGGTCCTACCACAGTTGTAAAAATGGGAATAAATACAATATTCCAATATGGATGGGATGGATTTCTCTGTATAATCCCCTCCTACACTTATGCACTTATCCCAGTGTTTCATTAGTGCTTGAATACCATCAAGGTAGAAAGTTTTTTCAGTATGCCAGAACCATGATTTGACTTCCTGCTTCATGTCTAAAGCGCTGGCCTCCTAAGAACTCCTTTAATGTCCTAAATATGTGGAAATGGCTTGGAACAAGATCAAGACTAAAAGGGCTTGTGGCAATAACTCCGACCCGAGTGCATGTGCAAATGGTGTTTGTGAATGATTGTGTGTACAGTCCCCACAGACAGATGCATTTCTTTCACAGGTTGGCGTCAAGTTATTAATTGATTTTCAAGGCTCAGGCATTTCACTCACTGAATGTTCATTGGAAAGACTGTACCGGGCTCTGAGCCACCTTGGCCGGGATCAGCATTCACGAACATATGGCCTTCTTTAAAACGTTTGCACTATTCAAATGTTTTACGGGTTTTATGTCTAAGAGTCTCATCACCATATTGTGCTTGGAGTCTGTAAATGTCAGCAAAAATCTGTTTTACGCCTTCATTCACGAGCAATTTGACTTAAAGGTCCCCTTTTAACAGATCAATCCCTTAAAATTAGGTTGGGAGATTTTTGCTTTTACTCAGACTTTACATACTGTAGGAAACAAGACCACTGAGGTGCACACGGTTCTCATCTACAGACATTATCCACTCCATAATCTTCCTTTCTCTGTGCCAATCTTTAAAATATATAGTCTCTTATTGGTAGACAAACTGCCTGCACTTTGCTATTGTTTGATATTTATTTCTGATTATTCGCAATAAAACAAAGATTTTTTTTTTTATGCCAAATTTTTCATTACCTCCTGTCTGCTGGTTCCCTTGAATGGGCCAGAATGATTCCTGCTTTAACAAGCCTTAGTGCTTTGAAGGCCTGATGCAATAACAGCTCCATGGAGGGAAACAGGTAGTGAGAATACAAGCAAATCAGAAGAACACTTGCTTAACTCGAAATCTATTAAAATGCAAGTTAACAACAACAACAACAAAAAAAACTCAGAAGTCATTAGCAATTCAAATAATTTAAAATGTATAAAGCATTCAAGATTTTTTTAAATTTATGCTGGAACTCACATGTCCCTATGGGACACTGACACTGTGTCAGGACAAAAAAAGGATAATCAGATAGTATTGAATTATTTCTGCTCAGTGCTGTGCTTTACAGTGTAAAGTCCAAAGCTGACAGTTTTGCTAGGTAAATAAAGAATCTGTCAATACCAGGACTGAACCACAGTTACATTATAAATGCTTGGCACGAGTTGTATGTTAAAGGAGACACTGCCCCACAATACATAAACATGTGGTGAAAAAGAGGATATAGAGAATGATTTAAATTTCAGTCACATCCCTTACAATCATTTAGATTAAATAATAAGCAATGTTTAAAGTAGTGTGCTCAAATCGGAAAAGAATCAACCTGGCTTATTTAAAAATAGATACAAGGAACCCTATGTAAGTTAAACGTTTAAACAAAAGTAGACCTCAGTTACTGAAGAGATTGTCTTGAGAAAAGTTTATTTTTGGTGTCTCGTTAATCAGACATCAAGATCACCACAGGAGCTGCAATGAACCGTTCATTGGAGTCGGTTTTATTTTATAGTGAACACAGAAAGTTGTACATCCAGTAAATTAATTGTCCATCGACCCAATGGAAGAATGTTCAGGAACCATATTCAATTACAAAGGAGGCCATGGTCACATCAGTCTGAGAAATCTTTTGCATGTTGGAGCAGTACACGACATAGAACTATTTATGTAGAATGAACTTGTGACCCAGAGTTCTCGTGACCAAAACTAAATGAAGCAAAAAGGAGTAATGGAATGGTTGCAATTAATATAAGTCATGCATACAGTAAATAAAGGGGAAATGCACTTCCATTGTTGCAAATAACATCACAAGATAAGTAATGATTAATAGTCAATAACCCGTGAAGCATCGTTCCGATGCTGTTTCATAATTAACTTGCAGTGACTGAAGTTCTCTCAGCTAGAGCAATGAGGCATTGATTTTCCATGACGTATTTCTATTCTGTCTTTCCATTCTAATGAAGGAGAATAATTGATGGGCTTCTTCTAATAAAACCGAATGACCACAAAAGTATGACAATAAGCTCTGCTCTATTATGTTTTGAAAACAGTATTGGATCCAAATGTTATTACAAACCTTTGCGATGGCCCCAAGCAACCCTAGATCAATGTTTCATTAACGTCTTCCACCCCGACATTCCATTTACAATGTCATGGGTATCCGGGTATCCTAAAATGATGTAATGTTTGGGGCTCGCCAGAATAAATAGTGAGAGAATTGGTAGGAGTCAATCTGCATTGTTTTGGTTAATGAGGCTGACCTGTGAAAACTAGGCTCAAGAAAATACCTGGAAGTGCACACAGTTTGTAAGGAAACGGGCTGTATTTTCAGTGCCCACATGAAGGCCAAGTTTCAGTTTAGAGAGCATGACGTAACCAACAGCCAACCAAGGAGGGTTTCAGAGAGATGGAAAATGAAAAAGTGCCATTTTCTAATTCAATCGCTGCAACTGGTTATCTTTTAAGCACAGATGGGATGTACTGTAGATAACACACAGCGTGTTACCCGACAAACACTGATAGATTTTCTGTTTCCTCTTCATGACCTTTACATTTATAGGAAAATATTTCAATACATTCTTTTTATGTGTTCAAAAAAATCTGCTCGCCATAATAAAAAGGTGCAGTGATACATTCTTTCTTCCTAATAGACTGAAAAAAAAAAAAAAAACATGGCTTGATGTTGGTGCTGTATGTCCAAGCCCTGCAATATTACACTTCTCGCACAAGACTTCAATACACCCACATTTAATGAAACCTGTCCCCCTGACACATGCTGGGGCGGGGGGTGGCAGAAAAATGGTCTCCATGATTCTTTTTTTTTCTCCTCTTACCAAGCAGTTCATTAATTTGTCTCCAGAAATTGCTAAAGGCATGGAACCAGTATGAATGATGTTGCTCAACAGGCTATTTGAAATCAAATTACTAAGTAGGTGAGCAGAAAGCATGACGTTCTTGTTATGGCTATCTGACAAGACAAGATGAGGTTCTGTACGAGAACTTGAGCATTTGTGTGTTTCATTCATAATCATAAATGAGTGTGTAGTAGGTCTTGAAAGGATTGCTTAACTAATCAAAAATGCTTAGAAGGGGATGACACGAAGGAAAAACAATTATTGTCAAATTTATAAAAAAAAATAGCATAAAGTAGACTTTACAGCTCTGCTAGGATGAAGAGCATTTTATTCATACATTTATTAATTATGGCAAAATGCTTTTTATATTCATTTAGAATAATTTAATTACATAATATTTAACCCTTTGAATGTGAGATGTCTCCATAAAGCTGAATACACAGTACTTTATTTATATTTCGCTTAAACCAGACTTTCTTTTATTTTTAATGTAGTCTCGCCCCCAAGTCTACCCTACCAAGAAGTCTCTGCCCGCTTTGCGCCATCTGCTCCGCGCTGCTCGACTCACCAGCTCCGTCCGCCTCGCCACAACCATGAGAACTTCTGCGCCTGCTGAGCTTCGACCCGTGGACCTGCGTCATTCACCTCGGCACCTCTGAACCCACATTGCTATTACACTGTACTGTATATATTGCCACCTTGCCAATGTTCTACCTTGTACCAGTAGAACATTTGTTACCATTTATTTTATTTAATCTACATCATTTAATATAAAGAAATGAATGGTGGCTTGTACAATATAAAAATACTTGCAGTAGTATTAAAACCACCTTCCTAATATTGTGTATGTTCAGTTTTTCTCCCCAAACAAAACTAAACTCTTAAGGCATAGATTCCACAAGACTTCTGATGGAAACAATATGTTAGCAGATAATCCTTTAAGTCCTGTAAGTTGTGAGGTATCGGATTGCGATATAGATAATGAATGGATGGATGTAATTAGCAAGGTGGGACCTCTATGGATCACAGGGTTGTTCATCACACCCCTTAGATGCGTGATTAGATTGAGTCAACAATTTGAACTCTTTTTTAAAACCATTCCTGAACA